>JANHFX010011471.1:0-32884 GCA_027560015.1 Chloroceryle amazona
CCTAGCTCAGCGAGCCACTCTGCCAAGGTCTGCCGGGCTCGCTCTCTCCCGAGGTCTGCCGGCGCTCGCTCTCTCCCAAGGTCTGCCGGGCGCTCGCTCTCTCCCGAGGTCATGTGCTGGTGCTTTGTGTTGTGCCACAGCAGGCCATTGTATGCCGATGCAAAGAATGTAGGTGGCAAAGACATGATTTCTGTAGTACTGCGAAGAGAGTCTTTCTCAAGTCAGCTCTGCATTTAGGGGAAACATACGATTATGAGCTTTTTGGTAACCTGAAATTGTTAGCTAACATAAAAAAGGTAATGCATGTATTTGGCCAGTCTTTCTGCCAGCAGTGTATCACTTAGAGCAGAACGTTCCTGTCACATATTTGAGGACGCTGTCATGTAGATGCATTATTTAATTTGTTCATCTCCACCCTTGGTCTTGACCACACATTCAGTTTTGCTGCGGCTCACAAATAAGAAGGCAATGTCAACGATAACACAAAGACACATACCATTGAGTGGCTCTTCTCAACATCCCAACTGGAAATATCATTGCATTCCTGAAGTGTTTTCTTTGTATGTTGGAGTCTTGATCTTTCTGGACAAAAATGTTCCTTATTCTACATATATTTCCATCGATAATACTGTACTAGCACTTTTAAGCTATTCCTAAAGCAAAAACTAAGTGTACTTTTTGTTCTGAAGAGTTGGATATAACAATGTGGATCTTAACTGATACCAACCACCTAGTACTTCCCATTCAATCATGTGCTTCTACAGTTGTGCTATGTGTGCAAGCATAATAAATTTGTGTATAACAAATACACTTTTATTCATAGTCCAGTAACACTGAAATTTAACTGTCAGAAGACAAAGGTATTATTCTGCTTTTGCACTTCAAGAAATTATTAGCTTTTGTTTATCTGTAAAATCTCGTATTTGATGTTAAAGGCCTCGAACGAAACTTTGAATCTAATGAAGTGATTCAACTGAGCATTGTAGCTGTCCAGCAATGCCAATAAAAGTAATCTTGGACAGGATTGTGTATGGATAGCACAGTCACAGTGCATATGCTTCTCAAGGCCCATCCCTTCTCAGTCAGTCCATTTCCCTTCAAATGGATTTTTCTTTTCTGCCCTTAATATAAATTGCGGCTAGTCATACCTGATGGCCATTTGTAGGTCTCTGTCAGCTCCTAATTAGGCTGAATGAATAGTGGGTATGCTTTATCAAGTCCTGGTAGGCCTCTTGCATCAGGTTAGTGGTCAGATAAGAGGTAGAGGCTCATTTTATCACCCCTTGAAATTATCACTTGATGGCCCTTAGATTTTATGGCATGCTAACTCGGGTGAATCCTTGAAGGACCTTTGAAACAAGAGGTTCCAGATCTCTAGAAACTTAATTTGCACTCTGTTTTAAGTAGATGACTTGCTTAACTGTGGCTAGCTTAGTTTGCCTGCTATGTAGTTGATTCTTGGCATTAATGACTGTTGTTGATTAGGCTGGGATGGAGTTAATTTTCACAAGAAGCTTGCAGGGGACACAGGAAGGAAAGGAAAGGAAAATCTTCATGGTGAGGGTAATGAGACAGTGGAACAAGTTTCCCAGAGAAGTTATTGGATGTGTTCAAGACCAGGCTGGATGGGGCTTTGAGCAACATGTCTAGTGGGTGCTGTCCCTGCCCATGGCAGGGGGGCTGGAACTAGATGATCTTTAAGGTCCCTTCCAACCCAAACCATTCTATTATTGTAAAGGTCAATGCAGAGTTTGCGCTGAGAGTATATTCATGAAGCATTTCCTTGACCTAGGAAGAAATTCTGCTTGTGAGCAATTACCTTGTGATTTATATGAGACAAGGCCTTTCTTGGCTGTATTTGAGTCTTACTTACCCAGACAAAACCAATTCTATTGTCATGAATTCTCTACCATAGAAAATGTGTCCTGTTCATTCCTTTGCTCACTTTGAACTTCAATGTTTCTTTTCCCTGCTTTCTCAGCTGAGCACACAGCAGCACAGAGCACTCCTACCTGCACTCATTTTCATATTGTCTTGGCCAGAATAGACACTGTGGTAGAGTAGCCTGGGAAGGTGTGACGATACGGAGGTTTGGGTTGAATTAAAAAAAAAAAAAAGTACTGGTACTTCTAAATACAGTGTCTGTACTCAAGTGACAGACTGTGTGACCGAATACTTCAGAAAGCATTGTTCTTCAAAAGTACTACTTAGTGGCTGAGAACTTGAGCTGAAAGACTCACTGAAGTATTTGTATCTATGTGCTGTGTTAGGCCTGGGACATCCGTTCTGCTGGAATTGCTCAGTGGCTTCTTGTGTCTTGCTAAATGAACTACAGTGGAGTGATTAAAGCCATTTACAACAAGGACCATCAAAGTATCCCCCGTATAACTGTAAAAAATAATTCAGATCACATTATAGTGCTTTTTGAGTTAGAAAATATGAAATTTAGATTATAATTTATATGCATTTCTGGGTAAATATGTCTATGCACATTCCCAAGACTGATATACTGTAGATCACAGTGTAATTTATAGATAGAAAATTATCACTCTGTCTACTTAACTGCTTCCAAGTGCCATAAAGCAATATAATACTTATTTTTTTTAAATTACCATTCTGAATTTTGTGGTTCACACATGGGCATGTGATTGAGTTTTACTAATTTGTTCTTTGTTTGATCTTGTGTGTTTTCAAACACGGGTTAGTAATGTTTGTATTGGACATGTTGAAAATTGTGAGATCTAATACTGGTTATGCCTGGATGAGAAATGTATGAGATGAGTTGCTGAATATTACCAACAGGGAAACATACTGTGGTATTCTTTTAATCAAATCTAGAAGTGCAAGAGTATGTTCAGCTGAGAAAAAAATGTATTATATTATTTTTTCTGGTCCTTTTCAGATTGATATGTTTCAAAATATTTTTTCTTTCCTATCGAGATTTCTTATGTCCTGAATTTTTTAGAGATCTATTAAAATAAAAACATCAATGTTCCTTTTTCTCCTCTGGATTTCATTTACATTGTTTTAAAATTATGTAAATGCCTTTCTAATATTTTCCAAAGCTGTTTTTAGATTTTCCTAATTATTTTATAAATTACTTTTATTACTCATTATTTTTTACAATGACAAGATTAAGATATAGTCCCAAATTATCATTTTAGAAAACTGAACTGTGAAAAAAATAGTGAAGTATGGATTATCTGAGCTCCGTTGTTTCTTTTTAATAGAACAATTGAGTGTTGGTGGAAGCATGGAAAACTTTTGTTTTATTTTGTGTGGTGTTTTTTTTTTTATCTTTGGCAATTTATCTTAAGCAATGTATTAGATCATTCATGATCATTCTTGGAACTCTTTTTGAGAGAACTAAATGGATCAGAAACTCTTTGTTTACATGTGAATTTATGGCAGATTTCAATGCAGAGAGGTTTCACATATTTTTGTGCCTTTCAAATGACATATTTGATTTAGACATGTAAAAAAAGAAGCGCAGAAGTATTAGTTGTCCCAGAAAAATGTAGCAGAGAGGAATAAAATAGAAGCTGCTGGGTGTGGTGAGACCCATAGTCTCATTTGTAGAAGCAGTAAACGGAAGATTTTAGACGCCTGGCAGGATCCATTGCAAGAATACTGAGCCCCTGCTAAAAAAACCCACAGAAAACCAGTGGTTATTCCTGCAAGGAAATTATTAAAATAGCTGAATTGTGGCACTTCATGAATAAGGGAGCACAAACTACATGGTGACTGTTTGTGGCACAGGATTTGCGTCTTCTGTTTCAAGCCAAGAACCAGATTCTGATAATAACTAATAAAAATCACTTCCATACTGATTCTTCCACAGCAGCATAAAACTAAATTCTGTGTTCTGTGTATATTCCAGAAAAAGCTGTTGTTGCCTGCTGACAACAATTTCAGTTTCCCTTGTCTGAAATTTCAGTGGGCCTCTTTTCCCCACTTAATAATTTTGTATCTGTTTGATCTCTGCTATGAAAGTTATTTAGTTTAGTATTTACAAATTAGATACAACTGACTTGCAGGAGTGTGTACCTTCTTTCTGATATATGGAAACAGAAATATATTCCCACTTGCCCATAAAAATAATTTTAATGTGTACACTGCAGTATTTTAATGCCTAAAGCTCCTGGAAGTATTTATTGATGTCTTTTGTCCTTTTATAAAATGAAAGAAACAAAGTATTCAACAGTACTTTGAGTTTATAAATTCATATTAAGAGGCTGCCATGTACTGCAGATGAACAAATGCATGGAAACACTGCTGTAGGCTGACCAATTACTCATATAAGCCATAATTATATTAGCGTGCAAGGGCAATTGGAGGGAAAATTTGACCCTGTGGACATCCAGCTGAGTAAACAAGCTTGAGGAAGGATGGAGTATATGTTAGTCTGAATAAAATATAACTAAGCTGATCTGAAAAAAAAACAGCCCAGAATTTGTATCAGTCACAACACATTCTTTGTATGTCCTCTAGTTTCACAATATTTTTCTCATTAGACTTCCCTTCTCAAAAACATTCCTTTTGCTGAAGGGTTAGTTTAAGATCAGACACACACAGCAACAGGCTTTGCATGCACTAAGCCAAAAAGCTGTATTTCAGTAGCACAGAGGTGAACATGAAATGAATTGGACAGGTGCTGCTGAGGAATAACAACTCTTTCAAACCCAAGTAATAATTTATCCTCAGGTATAACATGATCTTGCTGTTAGAATATGCTTCACAACCTCACTTTTTTATTCGATGAAGCTAGGACTTTCCTGTTAACCGTTGCCAAAATCCCTGCTTCCACAGTCTGCTGACTGCCATCTGGGTGATAGGCTCCTCTTTTTTTACTAATGATGTTAAGTGCAGACAGTGCAGCAGTTTGAGCCCTACAAAGGTGAAATTTGATAATTTGTTTTGATAGATAGTTGATGCTAACCCACTCGGTTAGACCACAAGTCTGGAACTCAGAAGATCTGCCTTCAGTTTTCTGTGTGACCTCTGGTTATCCTGGCGAAGACATTTGGGTGCCTGATTCTGGATCTGAGTGCAGCTGCAGTGCCCTGCTTGAGCACCGCTGTGCATGCTGCCACATTCTCTGACAGCAGCAGAGGCCATAATTCCATACTAGGTTCCCAGAGCTCCCAGGACATCCAGACCACTGAGTCCCCAGTGCTGTGGGCTGCTTCTGCCCAGGGAGCTGCCTGCTTGCTTCCCTCCTGCATCATGCCAGGGATCTGCAGCCTAAACTCAGCTGGAGTGCATGGGCATGATTTGCCCACTATAGCAGTACCCACATAGCCATATTACGGCTATAGGAAGTGATTGTGAATATCCTTGAGCACAAGATTGCAGTTAGAGCTGTGCCCTGGGGTATTCAGTGCTCCTAGCTCTGAGTAGTTCCAGCACATCTTGGGTGTTTGCAGTTGCCATTCATAAAGTCCCAACTTGCACAGTGTCTTCACTGGAGGTTGAACCTCCAGTATTCACTGCTTTAACATCCTTTTCTAGGGACCAGGTAGCAGGTTTTTACTGCACCCAGTCTCCCACTTCTTTTGCCTATATGGCTGATACAGAATAAAACTACAAGTGCTTTCTTCTTCAGAGTTATAATAAGGATAACATTTTTAAAGGTGATAAAACATCTGGTGCTGTCATTTTTTTTATTTCCACAAAATATTCTGACAAATGAGATGCAAAGTTTTTTGAACTATGCTGAAAGTTACAAATGTTGAAGATAACTTATTTTTGTGTAAAGTTGCAAACTTGACACTATCATTTCTATCATTTGCAATATTGTGATAAATATGAAAGAAATTTAAAGTCTGCAATGGCACCATTACAGTTGGAGGAGAAATGTATAGCTATATAATAAAGACATTCTAGCTTTACATTGAATGAAATGACATGATGGAAAAAGCAAGAAAGAGAGACATTTATTGTCCCATACATATATATTGGATGAAGCTGTCACGTAATAATGCTCCTGCAGTGAGGCAAGAGAGGGGAAAGCAGAGAATCCAAGAAGTTGGTCTGTGTAACTGACTTTGTTTTTCTAACATTATATCCAGTTAAGACAGGTCACCAAATATCTGTTTTTATTTTCTATCTTCATACAGCCAAGAGGAAGTTAGAAAGATCAAAAAAAAAAGAGTATCTTTTTTTCCTCCCACTTCATAAAAAAAATAATGATTTATCTTGTGAAAATAAAGTGTGTTTGAGTGTATTTGAATTAGACTATGAGTAATACACTTCTCAGAAAATTTTACAGTGCAGCTTTTCGGCAGCAGCATCTGATTTAAACAAACATATGCCTTGGTGACACAGACTTCAACTAAAATACAGATCTTGTGCTTTTTGCCTTGAGTTAAAATGCAAAGTAAATGCAAATACTATCTGCAAGTTCTATTGCACATACATTAGCTTTCTACATACCGTGTATAGGTATGTTCAACTTACTATGCTGATGTTGATGACATCTGTAAATCAGACTGGTTTTGCTACAAAATTCAGGGTTGAAGCATCTGACTGTGGAGTCAAACACTCATTTTGGCTGGACTTCCTAAATATGAGTATTTCTCCAAGTTCTGTGTTTGTACTCAATAATCTGATGGATGTGTAAATATCTCAGAGAATAATTTTCCACAATGTCTGTAAAAATAAGTAGTCAGATGTACAATTTTAGAAGTATCATAACTGAAGGACAGATAGTAACTCAAATGTACCTTACTTACTGCTGGTAAGGTACAAGGGAAGCCACAATTGAGAGCTTTCATCAAGTAAGCTAGTTCCATGGATTTTTGCTTTTTTTAAAAAAATAATTTTTTACCTAATCTGTGGCTGTAAAATTTATGTCATCTATACAGAAGCATAAAATTGCAATATTTTTTTTTCTGGGAAGATGGAATCCACTTTTTAAAGTCACTTTGAAAGTGCTGTTAATACACAGAAATAACCTTTTACCCTCCCACTTTTGTCATTCCTTCCTCATTATTCATGGCTTGTTTTATTTTCAGAATTGAAAAACACCTGAATAACTGGACAGATATCTTTAATTAATCTTTTTATATTTTGCTGTGTTAAAAAAACAACCAAACAACCCTTTGAAGCTTAAAAGAAGTTGTTCTCAAAAACTGTAATAGCAGAAAATATTTTGAGCATGTTTTCCCAAGTTTTATTAACTTTGTAGAATTCATTCGTGTTCTCAGATAGCAAAATCAGAAATTACTGGAGTGATTTAAGAAAGAATGTTCTGTTAATCATATTTGATGTCTGTGCTGTTTTCTGAGTAAAAAGGGAAGAGGACTGTTAGAAGAGATAAATCTTGCTTTGAGGAGAAAGGCAGTTTTTATCTAAAGCAAACACATCGTGCTCCTGCAAAGAGAGGAACAGTCGAAGCCTTGTACCCCAACCTTACTGGCAACTCATGGTAATGATAGGTAAAGAATGGAATGGAATTAATTAGAACACAACAGAACAGAAGAATAGAACAGAATAGAATAATATTCTAAAGAGACGGAGTCTTTCTGTAAGAAAAAATAAAGAACAATTTGTGTCAGCTACAAATGGGAAGTTTTCTGGTAGGTTTGGTGGGGTTTGGCTAGCAGGTAGATACATTTCACCATCAGAAAGGTAAACTGTTGGGAAGGAGGGACCTTTGACGGGTAAGTTGTGTGCTCAAGTGCAGCAGCCCTTGAGTACAGTAAAGAGAAACAATATCACCTGAAAGCACTCATCACATATTTAGGAGCATTTAAAGAGGGGAGGAGGGAGATATCTTGTGTTAATAATTATGTAGGATTTCATATTTTTAGCTTATATACACCAAAAAAAAAAATTAAGTAGCATATAAGTGTGCTGTTTCTCACACACACGGTGGAACATTGCAATCTCAACAGGCAAAAGAAAAAAAAAGTTTGATTAAAGTACTGTGATAGGTATTTGTTGTCAAGAAGTAGTCTTTCTCCAAGTATTTAATTTATACTCATTTACAGACCAAAATGTATCTTCTCTCTTCCATGCTAGTTAGTTGCATTATAGATCTGTATAGTTTGCTATTCTTTGGAGACCTGGGGAGAGAAGACAAAATGTGGAAACCAATCATAGTACAGAAAACGTTTTTTCTGAGATGACTATAAAATTTCAACTCCTTCTCTTTACAGTTCTTCTTTCCAGAGCGCAGGCTAGTGAAACAATAACCTAGATGACATCTGTGTAGACATCAAAGCTGCATTTGCAGTGTCTTACAGAACTTCTTTCTGAAGTTTATAGTCTTCACTTGTCACAGTAGATGCATAAATATGTTGTAAAGTCAAGATCTTAACCAGGCTTATGAAAAATAGACAGTATAATTTCTTTTAGCTCCTCTGCAGTCTCCTAGAATAGTATTCTCAAAAGTGTCAAGAAACTGGAAATTCATTGCTTACCTTGGGAACCTGATCCTTCAGTTGATCACTTTTTTCCATTCACAGTTTTTCATTGTCCTGTTTTCCAACTTGAAATTTTAAGCTTTTCCATAGAATGTATTGGACCTGTGCTGTTCTTTCTAACTGGAAGAATCCTTGAGTAGTCAGCATTTTCTTTGCTTAAACTTGTAAAATAAAATGAAGTTGCCTTCCAGACATATATTTATTTGCTAATCTAAGTGAACATGCATTTACAGTCTTGCTGATGGACATTACTGAATAGCAGTTTTATTGCTGTGTGATGGCATTGGAAAAAAAGTTACAAATACAGACAAGAAATTTCAGTAAGAGCTTTATTTTGGTCACTGCCACCCACAGAATTAAATTTTTTTTCCTATTAATATCTACTGATTATTCACTCTAGGATTGTTATAATCTTTTTTGAATGCAACATTACTCTGGGGTTTTCTAAATTCAAGGTATGGTTCTCCAGAATTAGCTAAATTCTTTGTTCCTGTGTGTGACTTTGCTTTTGGCCCTAAGGTGGCAAATTCTTTTGAATTAACTGTATCAGTCTTGATGAAGGCAAGCTGGTTACCACCAATCACCTCCTCATTTTCCATGTGACCTAGCAGAACCTTCAGGAGGATCTGCTCCAAGATCTTGCTGGGCCCAGAGATGAGTCTGACTGGCCTGTAGTTGCCCAGGTCTTCCTTTTTTTCCCTTTTTGAAAATGGGGGTTATGTGTCCCCTTTTGCAGGCCATATATATATATAAAAGCTGTTTATAGGTAAAAACAGTGATCTTTTTTGTCACTAAATTAATCTTCAGTTTCACATACTGGCATTTTTGGAGAAAAAAAATCATATTCACTCATAAGGAAGGAAGCTATTGAAAATAATGCATCAGTATCTATTAACCTTTGAATGATGCATTAATTTATGTCTAATCCATTTATTTATCTATAATCAATCAAATGTAAAGGGAGATTATGTAAGAAGATTCAGGTAAGAAATTTATTCATGTGAGAAAGTAATTTTATATTTAAAATTAAGAATTACTGTGAAGATGGTGAGACACCCAAAACTGTCAGGAATTCATTAATTCACACAAGAGCTAGATTAGGATCACAGTCCACTCCAGGACAGAATGCAAGTAGCAAATGTGTAATGTATTGTAACAGAATTGCTTGAGATTACCTCCCCAAACCCTAAGAATTAGCAAAAAGAGATTTCAATATGTGAATTTTGTTGTCCATCTCATTTTGGTTTTGGTGCTTGAAACAAGAATTCTGACTATACATTTCAACCAAAAACTTTCTGTCAGCGATACTGGCTCTTGTGATGTTCCCTGTAGTACGTAAGAAAGAAGAAAGTGCATCATTACAGAAAAAGTTTTGATAAATCCTTCCCAAAATATGGCAGAAAGTTCTGCAGGCTACCCGTAGATTCATAGCAAACGTGGAAGTCAATATGGATAGGCATTTGGAAACATGGAGAGCTGAAGGTGCACATCTGGTTTGGTTTGCTTTTCCTGAAGGAGATGTAGAGCTAGAGATGTCCTCTGAATTCTTTCAGTATCAAAACGCTTCACGTTCAGAGGGGTAACAAGAGGTGCAAGAAGCAATGCTATTGTTATCAAGCCTGTGTGTGAAGTTAAATCTCTTTATCCATTCTGCTATGAGTGGTTCAGATGCTTTTGTTCTGTTAAGCACAACTCCTTGGAGCTTGGCCAGAGAATAGCAGAGTTATGAATGGGTGCATCATTCTGTGATCTTCAGGTGATCCTGCAAGTTTCCTAGAGAGGTGACTTTTCAAAAACTAGACATTTTAAATCTTGACAAAACTGCTGATACTTAATGGCAGCAAGGTTCCACCTTGAAGTTCCACCAACATGAGGAAAAGATTCTTCACATTGTGAGAGTGACAGAGCACTTTAACAGGCTGCCTGGAGATGTTGTGGAGTCTCCTTCTCTAGACAATTTCAAGACCCATCTGGATCTGTTCCTGTGTGGCCTACCCTAGGTGTTCCTGCGCTGGTAGCAGGGTTGGACTTGATGATCTCCAGAGGGCCCTTCCAACCCCTACCATTATATTATTCTATGAAAAGAAGGAGATGTAGCATTGATGGAATTCTTGAACTTCAGCCACATTCATGTCCCATTAATTGAATTTATCACCTGCACGCCTTTTTCAAAGCAGCAAAATTATTCTTTGTCTGAATGTACTAGCAAGACAGACGGATACCTGTAGACTTCAGAGACACTTCTCATTAAAATTTAGCTGCTATTTTCTGAAAAAATTGAACTCAAAAGGCAGTTGAAAAGCCACAGGTTAATGTTACATTCTCTAGATATCCTATTTTAAATGCTTAGAAGAAGATTTTGAAAAGGGATCAGGGCCAGCCATCATGGGTTTATGAAAGGGAGGTCTTGCTTAACCAACCAGATCTCTTTCTATGACCATGTGACTCACCTTTTGGATGGGGGGGAAGGCTGTGGATGTTGTCTGCCTGGACTTTAGTAAGGCCTTCAACACAGTTTCCCACAGCATTCTCCTGGAGAAACTGGCGAATCATGGTATAGACATGGGCTGGGTTAAAAACCAGCTGGCTGGGCATTCCCAGAGAGTTGTGATTAATGGGGTGAAATCCATCTGGCTGCTGGTCACCAGTGGTGTTCCTCAGGGATCAGTTTTGGGGCTGGTCTTGTTTGGCATCTTCATTGATGATCTGGACATGGGGATTGAGAGTACTCTCAGTAAATTTGCAGATGACACCAAATTGTGTGGGAGTGTTGACCTGCTTGAAGGCAGGGAGGCTCTGCAGAGGGACTTGGATAGGTTGGATCGATGGGCCAAGGCCAATTGTATGAGGTACAACGAGGCCAAGTGCCAGGTCCTGCATTGTGGTCATAACAACCCCCAGCAGTGCTACAGACTTGGGGGTGAGTGTCTGAAAAGCTGCCCAGCAGAAAAGGCCCTGGGGGTGCTGGACATGGCTGGACATGAGCCATCAGTGTGCCCAGGGCGCTAAGAAGACCAATAGCATCCTGGCTTGTATACAGAATAGCGTTGCCAGCAGGAGAAGGGAAGTTATCGTGCCCTTGTACTCAGCCCTTGTGAGGCCTCATCTTGAGTACTGTGTTCAGTTCTGGGCCCCTCATTATAGGAAAGACATTGAGGTGTTGGAACGTGTCCAGAGGAGAGCTACCAAGCTCATGAGGGGCTTAGAAAACAAGTTGTATGAGGAGAGGCTGAGGGAGCTGGGCATGTTTAGTCTGGAGAAGAGGAGTCTGAGGGGGGACCACATTGCCTTCTACAACTACCTGACAGGAGGTTGTAGAGAGGTGGGTGTTGGCCTCTTCTCCTTAGTTACTAATTACAGAACCAGGCGAAATGGTCTGAAGTTGCAGCAGGGTAGGTTTAGATTGGATATTAGGAAGAAATTCTTTACAGAGTGGTGAGGCACTGGAACAGCCTTGCCCAGGGAAGTAGTTGAGTCACCATCCCTGGAGGTATTTAAGAAACGAGTTGACATGGTGCTTCATGACATGCTCTAGGGTCAGGCATGCAGGGGGCTTGTGTGTTGTTTTTTGTTGTTTTTGTTTTGTTTTGTTTTCCTTTTATTGGTCAGGTATTTAGATATTCTTTATTCTTGTAGGTATGGTTGGACTCGGTGATCTACAAGGTCCTTTCCAAACACAATTATTTTGTGATTCTTTGATTCTGTCTCTTTATTTATCATATAAAATAAATTGCAAAAAAAGCACTGGAAAAATTATTTTGTGAGGAGGACAGCAATGTCATGTCTGCCTGTTTAGTGAGCTCTGTGCAGGATATGCTGTCTCTATCCATACATTTTGTGTAGTTATTTTACAAAGGCCAATGGGCATTTGGAAGAAAGAATCTGTAGCATTTACTAAATATTATTTGATTATTATTGCTGAGAGAGGCTGGCTAGGTGGTTGAAGTAATTCATTCAATTTGTCTAGTATGTCCTTAGAATTACAAGTTACATAGGTTAATTGAGCTACATTATATGAAGGCCTTTCAGAAAGAAGCTTTTAAGAATAGACTCTGCTGAGATCTCAGAGCCTTTTTTCAGCCAGATAATAATTTTCCCAGGTGGGAACCACGTTAAATTTTATACTTCTTTCCATTTACACATAGCTTTCTCTTCTCTGTAACAGCTTACTGTTCTGTGCTCCATTGTGGTACTGGAAGATGATGAATTGAAAGAAATGAGGCTAGCTTCACCTAATGCTGGTGAATTCATGCCCATAAATTTCTAATTCACAACATTTGCCATTTCCTGCAGATTTGGGGTATCTAATGTGTCAACAGAGGATTCGTCAGTTGTTAGATTACTTAATTCCCTACCCACAGTGTGGTAACCTTTATCTGCTAAAACTGGACAAGAGGAAGACACAGGAACAGGTGAATATGAAAAAAACATCCAAGCAGGTCAAAACTTGTATCAAATCACAATAGCATAGTACCAGGCATTACTATCATTCAGCACATATGGATAGGTACCTAATTCAGTCCAGCACTAGTTCAGCTAGTGCTTTTTTTGGGAAAACTCAACCCTCTCCTCCAGCATGAGACCAATACCTGTTGGAGGTCCAATGATCCTGCAACTAGTCCTGCACCAAAACTCCAGGCAAAATACATCTTCATTGGCTCTTGTCCACCTAGCTTGACTACCACAGGCTTCTATTTGAGGAATAGCAGTCTAAAATCAGCATGTCTGTTAGCAGTACCAACTTACCAACTGCCAACCAGAACTGGGCAGGAGGGAATGTGTTGGCATCAACCCCACTGAAGAGAGGACCATGACAGGTACAGATTTTCTTACAACTAAACAGACACTCAGGCACAAAAAGACCTGCTAACACAACATGAGCAGAATTCATAGAGATTGATCCTGTACATCCTGCCCAGGACTAGTAGTGGTGATCTACTGGAGGACCAAAAAGGAATCATCCTTATGCTGAGGAGGATGTATGCTCAGTTCCTGAATAGCACAACCATCTGCAGCAGTAGACTCACAGTGCTGAGAATAACGATGAACACTGTTTAAAAGCCTCCTGTGCAGCCTACCTTCCTGCAGCTAGGAAGTCACCCAGGTAGTGCATTAGCATCCATCACAGGGTGCTGCTGGGCCTGGATCAGTGCAGTGCTGAGTGAAGTCAGAAGTCTTGCCTAGTATCCGGAGAGGATTATAATTATGATCAACACAAAATAAGGAGAACCTCTTTTTCTGGAAGATGCTGTCAAGAACATCAATCAATCCAGGGGAGTTAATGGGAAATGGAGCTCCTAGACCTTTCACAGGCAAGTTTTTTCTTTCAGCCCAGGTCTATCCTCCTTTTTTTCTCACCTGGGTGAGATCAACTGCAGTCATGCAACAATGTCAGGCAATACATACAGCTTAACCCCTGCCCCTGTAGTTTTCTTTTCACAAGCAAAACAGGCTTTTGGGCTGTGAACGGAAGGAGGCAGTGAGAACATGAAAATGCTCATCATGGGGAAATCATTAACCATTACTACCCAAACTCCCAGGTGGAATGAAGATAATCATGTCTTATTTAGAGGTATGCCAGTAGCTACACCAATATCCCTAGGTTAGTCTCAGCAACAGTTACATGATGCTCCCAGACCTAAGGGGACTATTATCTGTATCTCATGTCCAACTAATAACAATCCCATTTTATGTCACTTCAACAAAAACATTGGAATGAAATACAAAAACTAAATACATATATTCTTGGAAGAAACAACCTGGAACAGTGCCTTGCCCTTTCACTACCTGTTTTTTCCTGAGGAGTTTTGTTTCATCAAGTAAAACTGGTGGAGATGATATTCCCTAATGTAGCTGTACCCTTTCCAGACCATGCCCAAGCACTCAAACGAAGCACCACCATGCCCAGTCCTTCTGCCCTGGGAACATTAAGCATTTGCTGTCAGGGCCTGGAACTGGTGTTAAGCCATATGGGAATAACCCCATCCCTCAGCCAGTTACCCATCATGTTCTTCCCATCCCAAGCATGGTCTGCCATACTAACTGGTTACACAGACAAAGGACCAATGGTTGCTAGTTCTGAATCAATTCTCACATCTCTTTACCTAATAATAAGTAGCCCTCACACCTAACAAGCTGATAGAAGAAAAGCAGCCTAGTCAACATATGTTGTAACTATGGATTCAGGGTCAGACCTGCTTGCTTTATGATGGGTAACGCCAGAAGCCTACACACAGAATTGCAAAATCAGTAGCAAAGATTTTAAGTAACTCTATCAAACTGGGAACAAAAGGTTACCACCTGTAACTGGTTACAACCGAAGGGAACACCCATGTTAAAGTGGAAAAAAAGTGAGCGAAGGTGTTGGAGCTAGCCTCCTCTTACGTCAAACCACCTCCTATGCTAAATGTCAAAAGATATATTTGGAGCAATTAAAGCCGTGAAAGTGAATGCAAAATGGAACTAAAATGCAACAGGGATGTGTCAAAACAAGAAGAAAATCTCTCAACCTGCTTCTTTTATTTTTTTTTTCTAAGATAATTGATTTCCAAAGCATACAAAATAAAGGAAAACCATCTAGACTATGCTATGACATTTAATATGTCCAGTGATAAACTGAGTTATGCTGCAGAAGTCAAGAACAGATTAAAAATTGTGAGATATGCAAGAAATGGGATAGAGCTAGCTGAGAGAACAGCAGCAGTTGTGCCAGCTGGTAACTGATATATACATGGAATGTATGGTTTCTAAATAGTACAAATGGCATGCTTTCCCCAGAAGCAGATGCTGGCTTTGAAGGGCTAAAGCATCTCCATCACCGCTGCCCACCTCGGGTGCACTTGGTTGCTGTGAGGGCACAGCGTGATACTGCTGTCTTTGGGGAGAATTGTGCAAAGGGGACAGCTATTCAGTGAAATGTCAAGGAGTTGGCGCAGCGGGATGCATTTTGCTGCTAAACCTTTATTGTATATAGTGCCCAAGGATGGAGGAGTGAAGAGTTTTGCTTTTTTTTTTTTTTTTTTTTTTAAAGCCTGGGAAAAGGGTACTGATTTTCCTAGTGGCCTCTGCATTGTACTGTTGTTTATGACAGCACTTAGTGAGCACCAGATGGGTGTTCTGGCATATAAGGCTGTTTCATCAGGCCCCAAACTGGAGACGTTCTGTAAGCAAACTGCTTGCTCCACATCCAGTTACAGAAGTGCAGTGTATTTGCTGAAGCCTGTCAGTATGGTCTTCTCTTCAAAGACAAGGTGAAAAGAATCCATCTCTTCCTCTAAGGAGATTGTGAACAAGCAGCATAATGACTTCCATTCATTACTGGGCTTCTTGGCACTGAATCTCAGGGGATACAATTCAGATTTCCATAATTCTTGCATGTCTCCTAGGGATGAAATCCAATCCACAAATGAGATGGATGGAGTATTACCCTGTACGGAACACTTAATGTCCACCCTCCTCATGAAACAGGACACTTAGTGAATAATGAACACTTGTGTGAGAGACATACAATTCTTAAATGTCAAACTTTTTTTTTCTTTTTTCAAAATGTCAAGTGTAACTCCACCTCCATCTTTGAATCATGGGTTTCCTTTGGAGAAATTTTTAGAAGTGAAAAAATGTCACATTCTGCATTGCATAAACTGATTTAAAAAATAAATTCATCAGAATACTAGAATGCTGGTGGTTTGATTTATTGTGTGTTGGCTCCATTATTGTGCATGAGTCACTTCAGTGGAAATAATGCAAATTAAGTATTCCAGGGGGCTGGTTTAGAACGTGCAGTTGAACCCTTCAGTTTTGGTTGTATGTCCACATACAGCCACCACAGGCCATCTCCTACGCAATTTGCAAGTTACGATAGCACGCAAGTGTATATGCAAGCTGCAGCAGTTCTTCTGACATACTGAAATTATAACTATTAGTTTTTAAAATTAAACCATCACATATGCCTCTGAGTTAGGCTGGTAACTTTTGAAACCAGTTGTTTTCACTTAACTGCTTTGCCATATTTGCTTTGCTAGTCAGCACTCAGCATTTATTACTTCACAAAGTTACTTGCAAACAATAATTCAGCATTATTTTCTTTACTGATTGTCAACAGCCTGGGAAGTGTGTCTCCAGCCAGTTTGTCCATTCCCAGGTGACACCTGCCACCCTCAATATTCTGTCAGTCCCAAAAAATGCCGTTCTCAAGCTGAAGACTACCAGGCACTTGTGATGGGAGCAAAAATAGGGCTGTTGGAAAGACACTACCAGTCTGCCTCCATGTCAACCTTCTTTATGTCTTTCGGTGAAGCCACCACTGCTGCTGTTGGCTACTCTTAGCCAGGACTGTTTGTGACTTAATGATGGAGCTCTCCACATTCCTGGAGGTACCCTGCCACTTCTTGGGCAGCCTGGAGCTCTCTAAGTGAGGAAATCTGTCTACTCACAAGAAAATGCTAAAGAGGAAGTGTCTGGTTATAAAATGCCTGGTAAAAGACTTGTTAAGAAAAGCAGCTTTCATCACTCTGGCAGTCAGAAAAGATGTTTTTCACGCAAATGCGGCCATGGTTTGATTCTCTCTCTTTTTTTTTTTTTTTTTTTCCCTAAAAGCCCTATTTGTTTACTAATGCCACATGGGAAAAAAAAAGAAAGGCTAAGCAAAGTTAATAGCCATTATTCCACATACATGCATTACATTGCATATGCATTCACGTTATGAAGGAATCACCCAATTCATATTTTCCAGAGGACATAATTCAGTTGAAAGCAGTGGGTTATCAGGATTTTGTAGCCATGTACTCCTCCCTTAATTAAAATGAAAAATACTGGTGCCATAAATGACCTCTCTGTGTGAGTCTATGAGAATGGGTTCTGTAGGTGCCAAGGACTATGAATGGAAAATATTCTCCAGAATATAGCAGGGGAAGAGGAAAAGTCCATGCTGAGAGGCAGCATATTAATGTCTCCCAGAGCTGTTAGCCCTTCGTGGGAACCCAAAAGGACTTCTGGTCTCCAGAGTCTGATGCTGTATGTGCACCTGGTGAAACAAAGGCGCACTGGAAGTGCCTTCCAAACACCTACCTAAAAGCCTCTGGTACATCAGTGTCATGTCCTATATCTGAGTAAACAGCTGGGGCTGGTCTTCCAACTTCAGCCTAGCAGTGATTGAGCATGTGCAAATCTGCATGGGCATGTGTGTGAACTATGGGAGGTAGTACATGAGTGATCTGTGGTTAGCTGTCTGCTACAGTTCAGCTCCAGTAATGGCTGGGTTAATAAAAAGTTTCCTAGGAAATCTGAGCTGTGATCTGTGTCTGCTCACAGGTGTATTGACTGTCATGGAAGGGGAATTGCCAGCACTGGAAGGGCCTGTGCCTACTGTGGATAGCCTCAGGACACTAGTCTGTCTTTTTCCACTGGTGAAAAAAAGCTGCTCTAGGCCTACAAGAAAAAGAGGAATTTTTCAGAATAATTGGAAATTCTTCCTTCCAAAGACAGTCAAGGAATTTTCTAGTAGCAGATTAAAAAAAAATAATAAATTAAATCTTTAAAAAAATAATTGAAAATTCAAGATCATCCCAAAATCTGAACATTTTGTTCTCTGTAATTACTTAAATTTACAATACTAGTTTGGGTCTGTCTGTGCCAGCACTGCATATGCTCCAGAGCAGTATATGGTGAGTTCTTTGTTTGAGCCTATTTATTAGTAGGTGTCAGGACCTTATGATAAGACACTAATTGATTCCTGACAGCTCATTATGAGTGGTGATCTTCATTATCTTCCTCCTGGATGTGAAATGGGAATGTCCCCTTGAGTAGAGTCAGCCTGGGGAAAGAAAACCCTACAAAAACTCAAGAGCACTGGGATAAGTCACACTGGCAATTACTTACTTAATGTGTTAGGAAGACAGGTATCTGGAAATGGATGAACTTGCTTGCATCTTACTTCACTTGAACAAAACCTACATTTTTTTGTTCTACTAAACTTTTATTTTGATGTCTTCTTTTGTTGCTTTGAATATGTGAAAAAAGATGCTTTCCAAAAATAAAGATATGGGTCAGACAAATTCACTTGAAAAATCCATCTCCCTTGAAAATGTAAGTTGTTCTAGTTTAAAAAAAAAAGACACTTCTACCAAAATAGAAGTTTGAATAACCTTGAAATGTGTTGCTATTATGTAACAAGAAATACCATATGCTTTCCTCATAAATCTGTCTTTTCCTGAAAATAATAACAAGTCATCTGAAAAATTTTGTCCAGTTACATATTTGTCCCTGTGTTGTGTATGACTGTATCTTCAAGCAGCATAGGAAATGAGATCTCTTGCTACATATTTACAGCATTTTAAAAAACCCATCTGCAAAACAGACATGACTAGGGGAAAGGCAGACCTCCCAGGTGGCAGGAGAAGGCATGGGAGGAGCATGTGAATGGGAAGCCTACAGTGACCAGCACTTCAGGCATTGTCTTCCTGGGTGCCAGAAATCCCCATTCTGCCTGCAGCTAATGCAAGAAGGCAACAGGCAGCAACAGAAGGGAGGCTTATCCTTAATTCTGTCTTTCTTGGCTGCACAAAAGCAAACATCCATGTGGTGTTTGTGCCCACAGGAGACATGTAGTCTTCTTGAAGCTTCAGGAGCTGTGTCCATCTGGGATGGAGAAGCTCCGCCGGTCACAAGGGGCTAGGTATCAGAGGATACTGCGAGATTGGATCTGCTGTGGGCTCGGCATCTGAGAGCAGCCTAAGATCTCTCTGCTAGCTATAGTGCGATAAAACTTTTATCCTCTTTTAAGCACAATGAACTGGCTCATGATTACCTAGAGTGTTGGCTCTCACTCCTAGCCATCACAGTGCTGCTGGGGATTTGTGAATTGCCCTAGTAAGGCAGATTAGTAGTGGAAGCAGTTGGTCTCTTCACCTGTGATCAGACTTCAGTGGCTGGGAAACTGCAGATATTCTACCTCTTCACATTAGTCCCGGGTTTCCTTGCACTGGGAAGTATGTTTATTAGCTGAAGTTAGGGGTTATGCGTGCAAGCAAGTGGCAGCATCCTTCTTGCTCGACTGCTGCGTGCAGTCCCCCCGTGATGATGAGCCTGTCAGTGAAGGCCATGGAAGTGTTTCAGATTGAGACCATTTAGGATGTCTGTATACCACCTTATACACCAGCTTGACAAAACTCTGCTGCTGGTGCTCTCCAGAACATATAATGTGTATCGCAAAACCAGGCTGTTTGAGCAGGATCTAGAGATTTAGCCAGTGAGTTAATGCCTCCTTTGCACTGTAAGTGTGCTGAGCCATCCCACAGCACTTGACCATAGGCAAATCTTGCAGTAATCCAAAATTTTCTCAGGTTCCTGTTAATCATTGTGACCTAACTGAAATGGAAAAGAATAAAACATTCTCATCTATTGTAAAGACCTCTCCTAGAAAAATAGTTATATAAATATAAGGGACTGGGATGTCCAGAATGTCCATTAGTTCTATGTCTGGCTTTTTTGATACTGGCCTCATAAGTGTATTTAAAACAAGAAATGGAGGCATCAAGACTCACTGGCACATGTGGAGAAGGGAATTTTTTTTATTAGTAGTATTTTTAATCTTTTGATGCACATCATGTTTCTACAGAGCTGTGCCAGAGCTCTGGACTTCTTCTGAGAGTCATTTCTTTAGGTGCTGTCACTGTTTCAGGACCTAAATAATGGGGTCTGACAGTTAGCCAAAGGCTGTGGGTCCATGCTAGACAAACCTACTGCCCATCCCACAGCAATGTGGTGCATGCAGGGTACCCCCACATTTATCAGCAGGAGGGTTGCACTGTTGTGGCAGTAACTACAGTGGACAATCAGCTGCATGAGTGATTAACTCTGGATGTGATCTTCATGGAAGGGAAAACGACTGGAGAGAGTGAAGGAAGAGGCAAACACATGTATGGGAAAGGAGAGATGCATCAGTGAGGAATCCTGGTGGGCTGTGTGTGCCATGGTGTGATACCTCCATATGCCAGTAGTCCCGGATTTTTACTTATGGCTCATGGCAAATAGGTGCAAGGAGCCCGCCAATGTCAGAGACTTTTCAAGTATAAAATAGAGAGCAGAATGTGGAAGAACATAAACTGAAAACACAATCAACAGAGTGATGCTAAGTGTGTTAAATATTTGCTTGTTTACAGTTATTATTTCAATGTGATAATTTTTAAAGAGACAGTTTCTGAAATGTGTGGGTTTTTTTGCTGGAGGGACTTGTAGCTAAAGCACATACAGAATCCACAGTGAAGCTCGAAAACTGATGCTGATTACTTCAGCCAGGACTAGCAAATCCTGCTCTTTCTGTATATCCCCTTTAATGTAAGCCAGGGCTTATTGATTTCCTCTGTGTACTTATATATGTACTTTTCCTTTCCCACAGCTTAAATTAAAGTCAGAATTATTTGTTCTTCTAAGCCATTCCTTCCTTCAGGGAATCACAAATTTTTCATTAGGGAAAAATCCTTCCATGGAAAACCTTGCAGGAAGAATGCCTTCTCTCCCTGCTGGGGGTAGGTGCAACAGGAAGATGACCCGAAGCTGTGGAGCAGGAGGGAGCAGTGACTGAAACAGTTCCCCGCCCCCTCACCTCCCCCTTCCCAGATAGATCATCCAAAGCAGAGGATATCATGAGCATCCGTGGGAAGGGAGGGGGGAAAAGTCTGTGGCAGTGAAATCCTAACTGCATCCCCTCCCTGCTTCCTATGCAGACTTACCAGCCTTCCTATTCCTTGTTAAAGGCTGATTGCAAAGAGTTAAACTATTTCCATATGTCCAGTGGGAGAACAGAGTTTGTAGCCTTTGGCAACCACCCCTGCATCCAGCTGCAGCTGCTTACCTGTGTGTTCCCCAGGGCACCCGCCTGTGCATGTGCAAGTGTGTAGGTGCATGTGCATGCACACATGCGCTTGTGACATCTGAACCAGGCCCCCACCATGTCAGCAAAACTGATCTGTACTTGTTGGGGGAGATAACTAATCCAGAGCAGTTTCTTTCCCCTCCGTTCTTATGCCCAGAGCTGACCACGAACTGTGTCAAACAATATACAACCGAGAAAAATGCAAATAAACTTAAGTCTGCAGAGCCCAGCAATGCAGCTAGCCGCCCACTTGTGAGATACTAAACTGGTGTACACATGATACACAAAGAACGCTGGCTAGTTTCACCAATCCCTTCAGACAAAAAGAAAAAAAAAAAAAGGAAAAAACCTGATCCTTGTCTTTATATCAGTGAGGTTGGAGTTCTTGCTAATAAAGGAGCTTTTCCCATGATGCAGTGTGATAAGGATTGGCCTACATGTAGCCCAGCAAGCCACTGCTGATGTTTTCTTGATTAGGTGTCTTATCTTCCATTGAGCTGCATCTGATGAAGGTTGCTGACAGCGTAATGGCAGGGAAAGCATCGGACAGCTCCATAAAATGGCAGCTATGCTATGACATGTCAGCCAGGACCTGGTGGATGGTAAGTTGGTGTGATAACTCTTTTTCTTCCCCTCTCTGGAAGCTTTTTTTCTTTTCTGAACTCCTCCTTCACTGTTTCAATCCACGTGCTGCAAAGTTCAGAGTGCGAAAAGTTTCCAGCTCCAGTTCAGTGACTGCAGAGATCCTGAATATTACAGTCATCTACAGGGCATTTCTCTGCTGTTGTAGTGTCACGGGCCTTCTTTTAAAAAAAGAGCACCAAGGACACCATGGGATTTTTCTTTCTCCTTTTTCTTATTCTTCCTTTCCGTCTCTTTTTTTTTTTTTTTTTTTTTCCTGTCCTGTGAAATGCAGATTCTGCAGTCCTTGCTAAGCCAGTTGGTGTGAGAATGTGAAGGTGGAAACAGTCTCGGGAAAAAAGAAAGCAGCCTTGTCATCATGCTCTTGGCTAATTGTTGTTGAGTTGGTCTTAAAAATAGAGCAATCTGCCTCTTTATTCTGTTTCCTCTGAATAATTATTTAGAAAGTGTATTGTATCATGTTGTGAGCAGCCTCCTAATCAGTATGTGATTGTCCCCCACGCTTCCCCTTAATTTGGAGTCCTCCTCCCTTCCAATGAATGCAGTAACTGGAGCAACTACTGATTAATATGCTGCTTGTCATAATTAAATTTAGTTAATGAGGATATGCATATTCAGTCCATTTTTTCTTTGTTTGGATGAGCATGGCTTTTTTGTTCATATTTATACAGCTGCAAATGAAAGCAGGGAGGTGGAAAAAAACCAAAAACCTTACAGAGCTCAGAGAAGGGTGGACCCTAAGAGACAACTTTTTTAATGTTAATAGTGTTTTTAATATTAAATTCCCTTTGGGCAAAGGAGCAGCAAACTTTATTTAATTTAAACAGTGGGGCCGGGAGCAAGTGTTTTGAAACGAAAAGCTTTTCTCCTCAGCAGAGCTACATGAAGTTTTCTCCATATACTGAATTTGTTGCATGTGTACAATGGTCTCTTGTATGCAATAGCCCTGCCATGAAAGGGACCTTCTGCTGGCTAGCATTCCATTATGAATATTAATTTCAATCTTGGGTTGCTTTGTCTGGCCATGTATTTTTACCCTTTTCTTTCCTCCATTGATTGCTTTTGCTTGTTTGTCTGGGTAATGATTATGCTGACTGCATGGGCTGCTTTTTCACAATTAGTACGGTGCTGAGACAATAGGCACTTTATTCTTGGGCGATGGTTCTGGGGAGCACCAGTGGATAGCACATCCCAGTGCCTGGACAGAAGGCAGCTTTCTGATTATAACTGACTTCCTACACTGCTTTGCAAGGACTTCATTATCTTTCCAAAGGTGGATGTTGATACCTACCTTCAGTGAGGGCATCACACCTGAAGGGAGTATTTAATTTATGTTTGCTACTTGTGATTGTTTCTGTACTTTTTGAATACACAGAAGGAAGCTTTTTCTGTATTTGCTACTTGTTGAACTACTGCAGTATGAATATTCATGTAACTTTAGATAAAGCAGAGGAGGAAAGTAAATAACAAAAAAGCTGGTTTGTGGACCTACTTTTTATTTTCTGAGAGTTATACTGTATAGTATTATGTTTAGATTCATGTTTAGATCCTTAATCAGACTTTTTTATTATAAGTGTGCACATTATTGAAAAGAGCTGTTAAAGTGGCTGACAGATGTTTAGACATAGGCACTATGAAATGTTTGTGTTGCAGATTTCCTTAATATTGCATGTACAAAGGCTTGTTTTTTTTAAGGAGCATGTCTGAAGTTTAATAAAAGTTTCTCTAAGAATAGCTTTCAGTAAGCTGGTATTACTTCCAAAGGGAAAAGAAAATCAATACTTTCGCTCCATACAATATTTTATCCTGAATGGTAATCTGTAAAATACAGGTAATGTAAATGTTCACTGTCAGGAGTGTCTATTTCATGCACAGTTTAGAAAGAGAGTTTAAAAATGTTTGATTGTTAAGTGTGGGTGAAAATCAAATGATAGTTTTCCTGTGTATTGTGTTTTCCATCATATTTTTAATTTATAAATTTGCAGTTGTAGTATTTAAGGTAAACACAAAGAAGAAGTACCTTATGCTTCAATGCCATAAAAAAATACCACATAATACCATAGAGGTTATTGTATAATCTTTTATAGTAAATTCCTATCAGGAACATGCATTATAAGGAAAACCTTAAGACCTCTGAGTGAAAAAACAATAAAGACAGACTTCTTTAGTTTTCTGCATCTGCTTTTCCTGAATGATTTTAAACTTTGAATAGAAAATGCCTTGTGGGGAAAAGGAAACAGAGTATTAAGATGGTTAGTCATAGTTATAAAAAAGTTCATTTAAAAATTCTACTATGACAGGCAGTATTACAAAACTTGGACCTACTTTTTAATTATTTTGCCACATGGTTGTTCAATGTTAACTTTAGCTTGAAAATTCCAACAAAACCAGCTGCATTTTAAATTTAAAAAAAAAAAGGTAAAAAAAAAGAAACTATTCTCTGAAAAACAACATTGTCTTTCACTTGAAATTCAGTGGAATGATCATTAGTAATTAAACTCTGTGTTATCCACCTGTGCTATTTGTAGTGCCACTTTATTCTTTCCTATCGTACTATTTATTTCATTCAGAATCTTTTATTTAGCTACAGTAATAACAACAATCTGATTGTGATTTGGGAAAACTCAAACAAACAGAAATTACACACTCTCTCCATCTGTGTTCTCTTGTATATGGACAAATTTACTACAATTAAGGTGGTAAAAGTTTTACTGAGAATACAGTAAACAACCAAGTGCAAACAAAAGTAAGCTTGCATTTTATTAAACAATATTAAATATGTTGGGAATTTTTAACTTACTGTCTTTTAGATTGTTGTGATGTGATGTAATGCATCATATTATTTTTGCATTTAACTTTGTGGTGAGGGGAAGAACATATTCAGTGAAGAGACATAACCTATATATCAAGTACTGTTCAGTACAGCTGGCAAATACTCTAGATTTTTTTATTGAGAAATATACTTTTATAAAGTGAGGAGGAATGATGATGAGGGTGATTGAGGGGATGATGCCTGTAGAAGCATTAGTTATTTTTTACTGCGTTTTCATTAATGGGAAAGAGCTAGTTTAGGATTACAGTTATATGGAGTTTTGTCATTGACTTTACAGATTTAAAAATTCAAATCTAAGTAGCTATTTACAAAACTTAGTGGTACGGCTGCTGCATTTTTTTTCTTGTGGGAAAGGTTTCCAAATATTTACAATTATTTTATTAAATCTGTGTCAAAGTCTGAATGTATATTTCTGGTTGTCAGACCACTTAACGTGCAAATATATAAAGTGTAAAAACATTGTAAAAACTCAGTTTTCCTTATCTGAAAACCCTATTTTTGTACACATACTCACATGCATGTGCAGTAGGGATAAAGAAAGAACAATGGTCTATCTACCCAAATCTGTTGGAAAAAAGTATTGAAATCACAGGTTTCTATTAAGAACAATCCAGAGACATCTAGGACATTCTGAACTGTTGCAAATACTTTGTATTTCCTTTTGCTTAATGGCTTGATCTCATGATTAAAAGCATCATAACAAAATCTTGGAACAAAAAGTTTGTCATTACACACTTTATCACTTTTCTATTCTGCTCTATATTTTTTCTTTCAGAAAGAAATAATTTGAAAAGAGAAATTTCACATACTATTAAGGCTGTATTAATAGGGCATATGATCCCAGTAGAGATAAAAATAATAACAATCTAGATGTTATACTTCAGCATTAAAAGAATTCCAATCCTAAATTTATTAGTAAATCCAGGTTTTAATGTGCTTTTTGGTTTAACACAAATGTTAATCACATTCCATGGGAGTTGCAGTATGTCAATAGTCTGCAGCAGCACATCTGTGCAGTTTTCTAATTTGAATTAAAATGGTATTCATAACAACTCCATCAGTTGTTCAGACGTACAGCTTGTTAATGAATCCTTTGTTCTCAATAATGACTTTTAATTAAATGATTTAGAAACAAATGTCAGTATAACTGTGGACATATTGAACATGCTGTGCTTATTCATGGACCTAGAACACAATATCTTAATTCTATAAATTTCAGGGGGAGGAGTGGGTAAAAGGAAGGGTTATCTCAAGGTTATATTTGTAAGCTGTTGGTCAGTTTTCCTTACTTAGACAAAAACCACAAAGAGTGTGCATAGCTTACTGCAAGATCCTTTATTATCATTATCATGGTTATTCTGAATGATTAGTCAAATGTTGTCTTTTTTAAGACATGGTGTATATGTTTATGAGATACTGTAAGTATTTGATTTTTCATTTTTGCTCAAACCACTTACATTTCAGTCTATAACAAATACCTCACCCAGGTACTATGTATATTTAGTATTTCTCAGAATTAAATTGTTTAAAATCAGAAAGACCTATCTGGAGAACTGTAAAATTGAATGAGCATTTTTTTCTACTGTTTTTTATTATAGAACAGGGGAATAATTTTCATTAATCAAGGAAAAACCTAGAATAGCAGGGAATTTAAAGTCTAACAGTATACAGTAGTGTAGGATGAAGGTGCTGTTGTTCAAGTTTAACAGTTCTTACTGATGATTTTTAAAAAATGTGTCACTTTAACCAAGAAAAAGACACTTGTCCTTATTCACAAACACATTTTCCTAAGTCCTCTGTGTCTTTTTCCTTTCAGTTCTTTGCATGTTAGCTCTGTGTTTTCAGTTAGATTTGCTGCTGTGAGGTGTTAGAAGTTGCAGACCTTCTGAGTGAAACAACTTCTTCATACTTCTATCTGGGAAGAGGTCCATATGGGAGTCTGACAGTGCTTCCTTTTGCCTGCTCATTCTGGCTATGTACATGTGCTATGACTGAGGAAATACATGTGCCAGCCAAGTTATGGCACCTTGCTGAATCTTCTGTAGGACCTAAAGAAATCTTTTGCAACTCATAGTAAAGTTGCTTTTTCTGTTCTGAAGTTAGCAGTCTCTTCTTTCAAGTTCCTTTTTTTTCTAGATAGCTGTTTTATTTGTGCCAAAGCTTTTACTTATGCAACAAAAAAAATAAAAATTTAGTTTTCTAGCTGGAATATATAATTGGTCTCTAATGTTATTTGATGATTGTTGAGTGAAAATTCTGAAGAAATAAAGCTGAGTTTTCTACACTCTGACATTGGTAGATTGAAAATTCCGTAAAAAAAATATTTACTCTTTAAGATATATTTTCAGGCTCCTAGTGTAAGACACTGGATTTACAATCTTGAATTAAAGCAAATTCAGTAAAGAATCATGAGACCTAAAATAAAGACAGATAGGTGAAGGTTTCTGCAATTTGTTTTTGCTATTTAAATTAGAAATGAAAGTTACTAGTGGAAAAAAAAGGTGAGAAAGTCAATCCCTTAGTACTTGCTAGCACTAAGAGATGTCTAGGTATTAGCTGCAATTGACATCGGGTATCTCAGATTATAGCATCATGATGAAGGCAGTTTAAAGAAGTAAAAACTGCTTTGAGAACAAATGCAATCAGCTCTTTCAAACCTGTAAACCCAATATGATTAAGCAGTAACTGCTACTAGCAAATTACCACTCTCTGCAGTTACATAGTGATACCATTAGCTGTCTTGAAAATTTTACTACAGCTATTCAGAATTCTACATTAAAAACACAGTTAAATATTTTAACAGATCTTGTACCTTGTGTTGTTAATTTCTTTTGTCCTTCCACTAGCATGTATGTGCAATGATGGATCTATTTTCTTAAGCAGAATTTCTATGTAAAATGTCAAATTTCAAATTGCCACTGTGAAATGTCAATTTCTCAAAGGTATTTAGTACTGATGGGGGAGATTTTCTATGTAGAATCCTTTTAAGTGATGACTCACTTCTCAGGGAATCTCAAAGAATATTACCTTCTAATAGAAGTGAATGGAATTCTTTCCAAATCGAGGGAAAAATGAGCACAGAGAGGTTAGACAGGATGTTAAGTTTTCCCAGTGCTCAAGAAATGTGACATAATGGGTATGATTTCCTCCATATAATAAAGACTTTTAGTTTCTTCCATGTAATAAGTTTGATCCAATAAAGTTATGTAGTCTTCAATTTACAGCAAGTACTCTGTATAAGAAATCTGTTACCAAAACCTCTTGATCTTGAGAGTTATGGATACAACATAGCAGATATATTCCACTTAAAAACAAATAGAGGATCAAATGGAATCCTTTAATACTGGGCTTTTAAACTAAACCACTTCAATATTTGAAATGCTTCATCTTCATATTGTGTCACTGCCAACTTGTCCTATATAACCAGTCATATTTCATTTGCTCTGGCAGACTCATGTTTGTTTGTTCCAACTACCTTTTTGTTCTTCAGGTTTTGAGGAGGTATGCTTTTAAATTACCTTTAAAATTAACTGTTAGTTTGCCACTAAAGGATATTCCACAAGCCTTTCACAGGAAATAACTAACTATGCTGATTCCACATAGGTAGGCATCACTATGCTACCTCAAAGTAAAAGTTAAGTTTGTTTCAGAAACCACTGACAGTTATTGCACCATCCTGGAAGCCAGATGAGGTTTTTATTTGTCAGAACATCTTCGCAGACATGCTGATGTTTCTTAAACAGAGCTTACTTCCTCATCTTCCCATATATCGTATTGTTCCCACACATATGTTTGCAAATCAGGAATTTCTCAATTCATCTTTGGGGATACTGGGACAATGCTGGTGGTGTTTGTTTGTTTGTTTGTTTGTGTGCTGCCCACAGTACCACTACAATTTCTTATTTCATCAGCCTTTGCTCTCACGGAACAGTCTTTTCCCTGGATTTAACAGCTGTCACACTAGGAAAGGAGAATACAGTCCACATAAGTCTACACAAACATTGTGAGGTTATTTGGCCCACCAATCGAATTTACTTTTGTATGCATATTCATGGATTCAACATTAGAAGAAGTTATTCAATGAATCAGACCTTCTGCTTGGAAAAGTGCCTAAGAGCTAATACAGATGACTGTTTTCCCCTCCGTGCTTGTCATATTTGTTACATCTATATGCACTTTTTTTTTTGCTGTTGACAATATATTCAGAAAAATACAATAGTTAATAAAATTAGTCAAGGTATTAGTAAAAAAATTAAAAGAGACAGAAGAAAACCTGGAATGTGCATTATTGTCTATAAGTAGAGAGACTGACCTGAAGGATGTAATCTATCCAAACACTAAGCACCCATGGCAGATGCAACAGCACTGGCTTCCACTTCCCACCTTGGCTTGAACTCCAGCTCTTCAGGTGTATAGCACAGTCCTAAAGCCCATGAATTTTCTATCCTTGGTATTGATAATTAGCAAGTTAGAGTGGTAGATGAAGACTCATGAAGCAGAATTTGAACTCAATTAGCCATTTGCTTCATTTGAATTATTAAAGTCTTCAGTGGCCATTTCAGTTGATTTCCACCAGAAGCACCACGACTCTGGTGTACTTTTCATTTTAATGCTATCAGTGAGGCAAAATGAATAAAAATCTGCTCTTTTCAACCAAACTAGTTTAGAACTTGGAAATAATTCTGGAGGGGAAAAATTAATGAGTTTCATCCAAGGGTGAGACTGCCTTAGATAAGGAGTATTTGTTAGCAAGAGAAGGGAGAGGAAATCCTTTTATGCTTTCTCAGGTAAATTATGTTACTGCTGCCCAAATAACTGGTACAAAAACTTACACTAGAACAAAGTGAATGTGCTAATAGCAATTCAGTTCTGAATTACTAAAAGCTGTTACTCAATGTTAATGTAGTACAGTGATCTTCAGACCACTTCATCCAGATGTTTTTCCATTGTGCTACTAGACTTATCTCAAGGTATCTCACTGATAAGTGACAGAGCAGAATATAGTTGTTAGTGCTCTTCACAAATCAATAAGCAAACTGATGTATCATTAACTTGACAAACTGTCTACACTCAGTACCTTATAGCCATTCAGATTTTCAGTCCATCTAATTGCCTTATCAATGTCACCACAGCAGAAATTGTAGGGGGTTTTAAGCTCTGAAACATCTTATTTATTTTTAAAAAAAATATTAAATTTATTATATAAATAATTTATATAAATTATATAAATAATTTAATTTACACAGTATAAAGCCTGGTATTTTTGTATTTGTAGATCTCTACCTCTCAAATGATACTGATGTGTAATTTAAAGTTTCCTGGTATCTAATGTGAGGATTGTCCCCTCCTTGACTAATTTTAGTGACTATTTTAATTTTCTGAATATATTGTCAACACAAAAAAATAAACACCCATAGAGAAGTACCAAATGTGACAAGCTTGGAGGGGAAAACAGTCATCTGTATTAGCTTTTAGGCACCTTTCCAAGTAGAAGGCCTGATTTCATCCTGCTCCAAAATAAACTGCTGCATTTAATAAGACCCAGTGAAGACAGAACTGCAGCTCAGTTGTTTCAGACAAAGGTATCCTAATAAATACTGTTTTTCTGAAACATTTTTGGAAGTCACATGGACTTTTCCTTAAATTCTCAAATGGGTTGTATAGCATGGTAGCCTTAGTAACATTTGTTTAGACTTCATATGCAGATATTTTTAATTTGTTTCATTTTTTCAGCACACAAAAACAAATTTAGAGAGGTCTTTTTTCTTCAGTAGATAGCAGTAAGAAACCCGAAAGACACAGAAGAAAATGTGGAACATTATAGCCTATGAACAGAAAAGATCTGTCAGTTTAAATTATTCCCTTTTTACTTTGTATGCTGTTGCTATATTTAATTAAAAAGTAGTTAAACTGAACATTTGACAGAAATGAAAGGGAGGTTGTGTTCTGGACTATATTCAGGTAGAGTTTCTGAATAAATTCCACAACAGCGGTAGTGCCCTTTGGTGCACGTGTGTATACATTGGATGCTCTGGATAGGACAAAAGGGAGTTGTTATATTAGCACAGGGTTTGACATAAGGAAAGAAATGGCCCAGTATTATTTTGCTGGTCCTTGGTGTTGTCATTCACGACACGGATGGTGATTTACCCACCTTTTACTGTCCTGCACTCTACAGAGTAATCCACAATTAACTCATTACTTATATCTTGTAAGCAGGAGGCCTTGATACACAATGATGAATGTACCAGAGCATTTCTTTTCCTATCAGCGTCCTACATTTTTGCCAGCAATAATGAGCTGTCACAGTGTGAGTTCTGCAGACGAGATTAGTGCATGGAAGAATGAGTAAACCTGTACACTAGGACCATAATTAAATCAAGCAGAACATAATAACAAGCACGTTATAGCAGTTTGACATGAAACGGGAACAAATTTGAAGAGGTTGCTACACAAAACTGTGCTACATCGTTAGATTTTACAGATTAGCATTCTTCATTGTACCATGTTCATTATCTCCCAACTTCGCATAGCTTGGTTTCCCTGAGTGCACTGTTAACACAGACTATATGAAGCAAAAGCTCAATGCTTTGTTTTCCACACAAGATGCTTTTTGATGGCACATTTCATATCAGAGCAGCACACATTGCAACAGCACGGTTTTGGAAATTGCCTTGAAGTGTAGCAGCAAGCAGGTATGGCTCTAAGGTGCATAATCTGCTTCTGTAGAAGGAGAAGCTAGGTGACTGACTGATACCTCTATCAAAAAATAAAACAAAACAAAAAAACAACACTCAGCTTTCTCCCACATTTCAGGCAGCAGTGGAAGAGAGAAATTTGAGGTTAGCAGTGAGCCCCAGAGTGGTGATTGCTTTACAATGGAAAAAATTCAATTACGTGAAATATTAGACGCATCTCTCTGCCTTAGCTCTCCTCAATCTATTTCGGGATAGTCAGGAAAAAAATGAAACTTCTCAACAGATGCCTGGCTGCCTGGGTACAGAGAGAAAAACCATAATTTGTCTGTAATCCCTAATGCAAACAGTTGTTCATTAAGAAACAAAACTAATGTGATCTTGATGATTTGCTTGGATTTCTACTCTATCATGGTGTTTTGTACAGCTGGCAGGCTAATGTAATTTTGCTTAGAAACCCAAAGCAATCTGGTACTCAGACAACACCATGTAGATTTAGGTAAATTTGGGGCTCAGATTAGCATAATACTAACTAATCATGAATATCATTTGCATTAATTAGAGTATTGGGGAAAGATTGTTTTTAAATGGAAGAAAATAGAAAGAAAGATTAAGGGCAAGGGCTTACAAACCAAGTTTTGCTTCATGCAAGAATATAACAGATGATTTCTGCTATAATGCTTGATATTTTAATGTGGAAGTATTAATTAGAGTATCAGCAAAAGATTTTTTCTAATTGGAAGAAAACTGAAAGAGAGATTAAGGGCAGAGTTTATGAATCTGCTTTTGCTTGATGACAGTGTGTAGCAGACGATTTCTACCTATAATGCCAAAGAGCTTAATCTGTGAAGGATAGGGTGACTAATAAACTACACAGTAGAGACACTACAATGATTTTTTTTTCAAAATTAGGTTTATTTCATGCTAAAAGAAAACTACATGTTTTCTGAATATGTCCATGATATTTCTAATAAGCTTTAAAAAATTAGGTTAAAAAAAATTACATCTGAAGACAATGTGCCGTGGTCTAACACGTGATTGACCCTCAGTGTTTTCACATTTGATATATAACTGGTTTCTTAATGACTATAGTATATCTGAATGTTTTCTTTTAAAAAAAGAAGGCTGATGCCCTATGCTTTAGACTACTTAACGAATACATTTCAAGCTGCTCTCTTATATTAAAATTATGATCCAGATATGCAATATCCCTTTTCCCTGCATCACTCTCACCACACAAGGTTTTGGGAGCAGATTTTATGGCTACTTTAGATATTGCATTAGGAAAATATTTTCAAACTTCCCTTCATGCTAATTATTACTATTTATTACTGCAGTGCAGTACTGTAGTAAGTATTAGTGCGGCACACAATTTCTTCAGTAGCACCAAAGACTTCTTGGCTAGACGGGGCAA
>JANHFX010011471.1:40211-60931 GCA_027560015.1 Chloroceryle amazona
CCAGAGGAGAGCCATGAGGCTGGGGAAGGGACTGGAGGAAAAGTCTTATGTGGAGAGGCTAAGGGAGATGGGGTTGTTCAGCCCGGAGAAGAGGAGGCTCAGGGGGGACCTCATCACTCTCTACAACTACCTGAAGGGAAGCTGTAGTCAGGTGGGGGCCGAGATCTTCTCCCAAGCAACTCATGACAGGATGAGAGGGCAGGGCCTGAAGCTGCAGCAGGGGAGGTTTAGGTTGGATATCAGGAAGCACTTCCTCATGGAAAGGGTGATTAGACACCAGAATTGACTGCGCAGAGAGGTGGTGGAGTTGCCATCCCTGGAGGTGTTTAAGGAAAGATTGGATGTGGTGCTTAATGACATGGTCTTGAGAGACCTTATTCTGGCCTTTCAGTATTTAAAGGGGCCTGTCAGAAAGATGGGGATGGACGTTTTTGCAGAGCCTGTTGTGATGTTTTTATACAAAAAGAGAGAGATTTAGACTAGAAGGAAGACATTTTTTACACTGAGGGTTGTGAGACCCTGGCCCAGGTTGCCCAGAAGGGTGGTAGATGCCCCATCCCTGGAACTATTCCAGGTGGGGTTGGTCGGGGCTCTGAGCAACTTGCTCTGGTTGCAGATGTCCCTGCTTCCTGCAAGGGGTTTGGACTAGATGGCCTTGAAAGGTCCCTTCCAACCCAAACCATTCTGTGTGATTCTCTGGGATATGTTTCAAAGGCAAAGGCAGTTTGCCCTCCATTTCCAGCTCACACACAGGTCATCAGGACTAATGAAAAATAAGAGGTTTTCTTTAATACTGTGAAATTACCATTAAATGTTTAGAATATAAATAAAAAGAAAATATTTGGCAAACTTTGCATTTTTTAAGTGGTATTTACTGTTACAGAGTTTCTTATTCTCACCCAAACTGGTTTCTTGGAGGTAAGATGCACTGAAATAAAAAAAATCAAAAAGTTTATACTGAGTGAAATTCTAGGAGAGGAGCTTCACTGGCCAAGACACAGTAAGAGAAAATTAGGATTTAATGTCCTTTCAAAAGATTCTACTCAGAAGTCAGAGAAAGGCATACAAGGCCAAGTTAAACCATGGGTTTAGAAAATAAAGATTAACAGATAAGGGAACAAATATGTTAAATGTTTTTTATAGATATCTAAATAATGAAGAACAGATGGAGAATGTTCAGACAGAGCCCCAAGTTAAGCAGAACAAAACCTAATGTGCAGCAATTTTTTGTCAAGAGGACATTCTGAACACTTGAAGTTTTTCTTCTTTTTTGTTATGTCTGACACAGGCTGGAGGAAAGTGCTAAGACATGGGTTCCATGTCTTAGCTTCTTTGAAATGTCTTAAATGACAGAATAATTAAATTCACATTTAACACAAAATCCTGTGGGCATCTCAACAAGAAAATTTATGAAGGCAACTATTTAGTGTTCAAGTAAGCAGTCTCTCTGGACAAGAGGAGGATAGCATGTGAGAAGTTATTTCTGTAATGTTAGAGATACTGACTAGACCGGCAAGAGTCTTGTGAGCTTTGGCTTACTTCAGAAGTGATGAATTATTTCCAATCCAAACTTTGGCTTTTCAATATATAGAGATGTCAAATAAGTGACAAAGGAATTTAAACTGAAAATGAGAGGCTGAAGAAGCTCTACACTATACAGTGGTTACTAGACACCTAGATTTAACAACTAGATATGCTGGTGATGTTGCATGCTAAGGCAAGACCATAACCATAAAATTTAGAGACTAGCCAGCTTTCTACTGTATAGAAGTAGTGACTTTAAAGTAAACAAGTATTTTCAGGTGCTCCCTGGAAGCAAACACATTTCTCTAGTTTTCAAAGGCATTGCAACAGCAATCTATGCTACCTAGTAGGAAAAAGTCAGAATCTGCTTTGTCATCCCGTACAGCCTCTGCCTGAAAGCTGAATGTGTTATTATCTATGTAAATAGTAATTGATATAATAATATTGACTGTTTAAGTGCTGAAAAATGAATTAAAATGTGATATTAATTTGCTCTATCATCTCCTGCCGTAAGTGGCCTGAACTCTTCCTCCTTTTGGCATGTTCCTAAAATATCTTCTCACTTTTAAGGGAAGTTGTTTGTGCTTCTCCCAGAGCAGAAATTGTCTTCAAGCATATCTTTGGAAATTAAAAAAAAAAAAAGGACATGAAACTGTAGCTAGTGTGTTCCTTTATTGCTTGAGATGACTTCCTAACTTTGCAGTGACCAAAGCTAGCACAATATTCTCTTGGTTATACAAATGTTTTATAAAAACATGGTAAAATTATTTGGCTTATCTTAATACCACTTACTGGTACTGGGTCCAGCAAAAATAATTCCTAGTCCACCAAGTCGCTAGTCATAATAACCAACCTTTATCCCTGCTTTGAAAACTTAGTAATGAGCCTGCTTATTTATTTGTGCTTAGAATAAGATTAGAAGCTCTCCTTCTTTTGACTACTCAAAATGGATGCTGGTGAGGATGGGTAGTTGAACACACACAATCACACACAGTATTCCAGATGGGTTGTAGTTTTCCAAGGAACACTTCCAATTTGGCAACTTTTCATGTCTCTTTAAATTATTTTTTAGTGGAACCTGTTATTCTGGTGTTATATGCACCAAAAGGCCTTAACAGTCCCATTGGTATTATCTCTGGTTATTCTTAGCACTAAGTTACAGCCAGAGCTCTTCATAATCATCTTGTGACTGGTGCTAAGGAGGATTTCCTATTTTTTTTCCCCTAACCCTCTAAGTATCTAAGTCTGCAGGGAGGAAAGCAAGAGCTGCTCTGGTCAGAGAAGCACTGGCTGCTTCTCTCCCTCTGTCCCCATAGCCCAAATTACACAGCAGCAGGAGACTATGTCAGTTGAGAGATTAAAAGGAGGAGGATTACTTAGGTTGGCAGGCAGATGAGTGTGAGGGTATATAACAGAAATATAAATGTTACAAGTAGTGAATAATGCAATTGTCTTATGCTCACTTTTTAGTGAGCTGATCATTTTAGGACTAGATCATTTTAGGTCCTTTACAGCTGAACCATTCTACTTCATACAATTATACAGACCTAAAGTGGCTCTCAGATGAGATGCATCCGTGAGACGTACACACAGTGTTAGACATGCTATGCAATTAACTGATGGAACTCATTGCTAAAGGATATCATTTGACAAATATTCACAGCTTACTGAGCTTGCTATGTTTAGTAACAGAATGAGCAGTAAGCAGGATTAAGATGAGCAGCAAGCCTTCAGTTCCAAAAAGTTTATATTATTATCTCACAGTTTAGCTACATTATAATTCTATGAAACTATATTTAGAGGCAGAGAGAGGTTTCTCTTGCAAATGTATATTATGTTCATCCTTTTATTTTTCTGATCCACTGTTATAATTCTTACTTTCTAAATTTTGCTTTGTGGTTCACAAGTGGCTGTGTCACACTCTTTCTGCTAACACTTTTGCTAGCTAGGTTTACACTTAACAGTTCTCTCATGTTTCAAACAATTAATGAAAGAGAAAGAGACCTTTCTTTCAATCCTAAATTCGTAGGGAAAAAAAAAATCCCAAACATCTAACTTAGCAAAGGAAACAAAAATAATTAACACTTTGAAATGTAAAGTAGTCTTGAAGGTCTTATGTGAGACCTGGAAAAAACTGAGGATCTTATATTGCTGTTCATCAAACACAGACTACATCCTAAGTCAAAGCTGTGAAATACTATTCTTTTACTGACAAAATTCAGCAGTAAATCTGTTTCAAACAGTATAGTTATACTGGTGACAATGTCTTAATGAAAATGAAACCCACCTCCTACTATTAAATGAAACATACTGCACCAATATATGTGTCTGAGATGCAGAGTTTCAGGATGCCATGCCTTGAGGAAAAATGTTGCTGTAGCTCTGAGGAAGCAGAATGGGACCCAGAAGCCCAAAGCACCATGTTCTGTTTTGCTGCAAATGTCCTCTGCTACAAAAAGGAAGGACAGGTGGACTGTATGGCTAGATACAGTAGAGACTGGAAAGAGCTGAAGAAGTAAAACACTGAAACTATGAAAAACAGGGTTCTAACTATGCTTGGTCACCTGATGTGAATGAAAAACAATTTTCTTCAAATTTATGCTCTTATCTTTGAGCCTAGTACTATGTGTATAAATTAAGTTACTTTCAGACCTTGCTGCCATTCTCAAACATACTGATGAGACCATCCCTTCAGCAAGAAGAGAAGAACAGGCCAGGCGTGCTGTCAGTGCCACCACACAGTTTCTTACCATTTCACAAAGAGCAGAGGCTTGGACTGTGCAGCTTCAGCTGGAATGGCAGGTGTTTCTTCCCTTCAAAGTTTGATAAGGACACTGTATTTCAGACTCCGGTGTATGTGAGGTGTTATTTCAGAACACTGCCCTGTGGCTGGTACCAGAATTAGGCTGGGATGTGGAACCCCACCCTCTGCTCAGTGTACACAACAGCATCAACAGTGATATATTCTGGCAGTTCAGCTGTGGGATTTGTCACATTTCCTGTTCAGCAGCAGTGTTTGTCACATCTTCTGTCAGAGTACCTCTGCATTTCACTTGTATTATCCTTTTATTTTCTCTAGACTTCTGCCTGAATAATGGCTCTTTCTTGATAATTGTTCATGGACAAAATGAGTTTTGGATTACACTGTGAAATTCCACAGTCCCAGCTCCTTACACATGGAAAAAGAAGGGCATTTTGTCTTAAATCATACTTCTTTCTTCCTGATTTATATGTAGACTTTTCAACTTCTTACCTAATCCAGGTAATTATTAACAGCCCTGATATTCTAGTACCTAATTGTCTGGGGAAAAAGGGAAGTATTATTATTCTGCTCTTAAAGGAGAGGCTTGATATTCACAGAGAAACTGCAGCTTTATGACTTCTGCCCTCTTCTCAAGCGCCAAAATTATAAAGAGATTCCTTTATTAAATACAAGCAAAGAAATTTCAGAGAATTCAACTACTATAGTCATCACCACCCCTCTAAGCCTTCTATTTATACAGGTAACAAGAAGAAAGCTGAAAACAACAAAGACAGTATTGACTCTGTTGTATCAAGTGTCCTCAGTTCAGGTATCTGATGGCTTATTCCAGGGCTCTTCTGATTTTATCACAGACATTATCTTATTTTTTAGACTAATGCTTTTTATCAACATGCTAGACAGGATGTAATTATCTTGTCCTTTTTTTTCTGTACGATGGCAAGAGCATATTGTTATTGTACACATACATGTGAATGAACTGCACATTGTTTTCCTAAATACTAGGAGTGACTCCACATGTCTTTTTGCTTAGCAAACAGCAAAGGAACAATCTAAAGTGCTCACAGATAAACAAAACTGATGCCTTTTTTTCAGATGTTCCATTTTGTTATATAATGTAGAGGGTATAACAGAAGTTTTGGAACACAACTGATTCTGAAAGAAAATAGGCTTTTACACACTATTGGAAGCAACTTCTTTGGTTAAGGAAAAATGTGTTTGCACAGCTGATGTCACATGCAGCTTTTTTATCTATAGAAAAGATATAGATTAGGTAACAGCAATGGGAGCTTGTTTGTCAAAACTTCTCAAGTCTGATTTCCCAGAGCTCCTGCTGATTCAGAAAGTGTAATCGCACTGTTCAGTCCACAGTAAACTGCCAGCCAATGTCTCATGCAGTACCATTTATGCTTAAGCTTGCAGTGAGCCTGCAAAGTCTACCATAAAGAAGCAACAGTGATCAGTGATGGCAGTTTACAGTTGCTTCCTATTCACTCATTTCAAACATCTTTGTGTGTCTGGGCACTGAGATGATTGGTCTCAACTTCACCATGCCTCTGAAGCCATCATCATGTAGGTCATCAACAACTGGAAAAAACATGTAAAAAAAAGCACTTGCCTGTGCTGCACATTGAGAAAACTGTCAGAACTCCTACAGACAAAGGAAGAAGTTCCTCCAAGGCAGAGAAAACCTTGCTGAAATGTCTATGGTGATATAAGAGGAATAAGTATGGCTTGAGAATAAAAGAGGATCCATAACAGGAGAAGGCCAAGTTTAATGATGCAGGAAATTTCTCTCAGTCCTATTTTACTAGTAATCTTTCTATAGCTAACTTGCTTTTTAACTCAAATGAATGGATGTTTAAACAGTATTGCTCAGAGTTTCAGGGAAATAGCCATTTATTTTTCACTCATCTTCTCGTTTGTTTCTCTGCTAGTGAGATTATACTCGGTAATCTACCCTGGTCCAAGAAGGGGACCCATATACACTAATGGTAAGATCATTTGTTCACTGTAGGTGAAATGCAGTGAAGTTCTCATCTTGTCCTAAGAGCTAAGCGATGCTATATAATTCGTAGTTCTAGCTGGCATGCATACAAATTAATGTCATTCTTTGTTAATCTCCGCGAAATACAAACCATTGCCTTACGTTTCTAGGTGGAGGAGTACAGAATTGGGGGCTTCCAAAAACTCTGCCTTCAGACTGGAAGTCAAGTCAAAAAATGTTCTTTATGTTGAAACAACCCCATTTTAGCATTGATAACCTGTGATCTTTGGTAGAATGACATAGAGATGACAAAATACCACTAAGGTACAAATGCATTTCCGTAGTATTTTCTGCCCCAAAGGGTCAAGGGAGAGAGGAATTGTTCCCAATCTTCTAAAAGTCTTAACCACCAAATCTCCCAGGATGTGACTGACACAAAATCTTTGAAGTTAATTCAAATAGTTACAGAGCTGCTAATGAACATTAAATACAAATTCTTTCAAGCTTAAAGCAGTGGTAGCTTCAAGAAACACTGCAGATCTCAAGATTTGTAGTTAATATTGACAAAGGTGACAAAGTAAACAAGCACTTGCATCTGGTAGAGATAGAAAGTGAAGTCCTGAACCATTGCCCTAACATGCCAAAATGTACCACTGAAAAAAGTATTAACTAAGGTAGCAACACAGTTGCCTCTAAAGTATAGAAATTTCAGTCTGTTGACTGTTTGCCATACTGTCCTTCATTACTTTGTTCTTAATTAATTTCTGTGAAAGACAAGTCAGGAACTGTGTATTATAATTAGCAGTCATCAAAGTCAATCATGACACTCTATACAGAGACAGTATCTTCCCTCAGTACAGCCCATTTGGGTAATTGTGAGAGACTCTAGCCTCAGGGTCTATGATAAACTTGCAAAATTATAAGAAAAACTCCAAAGAACCACAATATGAAAGATTTTCTTAAAGTGTCATTGTATATCTGTGTTTAACGCACCTACAAAACTGCAGCTCTGTTGTTTGGACCATACTATGTATCATGCCTCTCACTTAATGTCTTCTTCCATGTCATCAAGCAGACCTTGACCTCATGCTTCATCTCTGTCCTATGTGAATTTATATCTGGTTCTTTCTTTTCATCCCCCATCCCTTTCATTTCTGCACTGCTAAGTACATTGCCCTGCAACTTCTGAGTCTACCTCCTGCTGTCAAAATTTCTCACATTTCTTCTCTCCATCCTTCTTGTCCACCTCCCACATTGCTCTCCTTGTCCTCTCTCTTCTAGGTCTTTCCTGGCCTGCTGTGGCCAGGGTTCTTCCTTATATCTCTTCCTGCTGAACCCAGGTTCTCTTCAAGAAAGCTGTACACCAAATGGCTGTCCTCATTTCTCAGCATAGCTTTGCTTCAGACATACCAAAACCAACAAAAATAAAAACAATTCTATGCTGCTTAGATGCATAACTGGCAATATGAAGCTGATGCTATACATAACAAGCACAAAACTTCATGTTTGAAAGGATGAAGCTGAAATTCATAAGAGACATTTAGCACCTTTTGCAATTACAATAAAAGTGCAAGCTGACGGGTACATTGCATCTGCTAACAGGGGAGAAATCAGTGACATTTTCTTGGTGGGCTACATGGGACTGATTCAAGACAGGATCAAGACATTAAAGAAAGCCCAGGGTCCAAAAACCTTTAGAAAAGTTGTGGAAAAAAGCTTGACCAGGAAGTTAAACATTTTTGCAGAATAAATGAAATAAGCAAGACAGGTAAGTAGAATGAGACCAATAGGCTGTCTTGCTATGATTACTCCTAAGTTAAGGTTACAAACATACTTCGGGATTGTTTTTTTTTTTTTTGCTCATAGCCTTTGTATCTAAGATGTGGTAGCTGAATTGCCAAACTGTTTTTCCTCTGAGTAGGAAACAGAAATTTAATCTTTCCCTCCGTAAGAACAAATGCCTGTATTTTGGCCAACGTGGAGAGCAAGATACTAAACTAAGCTCCAGCCAGCTTAATCAAACATGGAAAGAAGGTAATTTGCCTGCTGTAAAACAAAAGAAAAAAAAAACAAACACCACAGATTCTGTCTGGAAATGTGCTCTTGCTAGAGCCCTCTGCTCTTCACTTTGGTTTCCCATTACCCTGTTCCTCAGACAAATGCTTTGCAGCAATGGTTGTATCCAGCCTTCCTGTGCTCATTACAGAATGGTCCCTATTTCCAACCACAATTGTCAGGCATTCATAGTACAGCTGCAGAAATACTTTTCCGGTTGAACTGTAGGAAAGAAAGTATCTGAAGAAAGGAAAAGATGTTTCCATTTTAAATAGAAAAGGCTTTGTGGTTTAGTCAGTTCAGCCTACATGTTAAAAATTTCATGCTATTACCCCTCAATGAAAGGATTCATTTTATATCTCACACTTCTCCTTATATCACCAGCTTAGTCCATTTTAGTGGCCCTGTAAGTAGAATGTCTTCTGTAAAATGCCAAGATGCCTGCAAAGTCTGGGCTGCTTCTGGAAATTGCATTTCAGTACTCATTTGTGAATAATCTGTGTTTATGTGAACAGTCATGCTTCTGTGTTTTACCTGAAAGGCCAGAGAATTAGCAACAGTACAATACTGTGGGATTTGTCAGAATAAATGACTCAACATGACTTTCTTTAGATAAAATTACCTTTGAAAAATCCAGACAAACAGGTATTCACATGTAGTGAACTAAAAATATGATTTTAGTATGGTCATGGTTATCTGCTTTTCAAAGTTTTAGTCCCAGAAACATCTGAATTTAGGAATGCAAAGAAATAGTACTATTCAAAAAAACCTTTTTTGTGTTTCATATAAAAAAACCCAACCAAAAACAAACCTCCAGCTAGTAAGCAAGGTAGTAAACAGCAGTAACTAAAAGGGATGCTTGTGAATACTAGGTGAATGAGGCACTGAGTGATCTTGATACAATTTTTTGAAGTGGCATATCTTTCACATGAGATGGTGGCATGTCTAAAACCTACAATAATTTGAGTTTTTTTGATACTGCAATACTTAGGGTGTATTTGACCTTTTGTGGGTTTTTTTGTTTGTTGGTTTTTTTTTTTTTAGGTTATTTATTTATTTATTTATTTGCAGCAGTAATAAAACCTTTGACTCTTTCACAGAAGTCATTTTTTACCTGCTTTGACATATGCAAACCTGAAGCAACAGAAATGAATATGACTGTGTATTAAGTTTGAAATAAGTAAAAATTTGGACTTAATCTGCTTTTTTATTTTTTTCCCTTCTGCCCAGTGGACAGTCATCTTTGGCTAGAAATCACTTTGCTATTTCAGGCTCCTAGAAACTGGTCTGAACCTTTATGAAATCACTCTGCAGTCAACTGTGTTTGACAAGCTCATTGCTACGATCCTGGTATACCTGTAGATTAAATTAAAAATCCCCATCTTTCTTACAAGTAATGTGGCAAACTGCTAGATTAAAATACTGCCAAGGTTCAGACATTTCTGGTTTTGTGGTTGTAACAGATTGTTGTTCCCAGAGCTGATGCACAGCCAAGGCCTCTGCAGGTGATGGGCAGGCTGTCAGGAGAACAGGCACACACGCCTGTGAATGCAACAGACCCTTCTTCATTTCACAGTGTGGTGCTTACCAGGGCTTGTATGCCCACAGACTGTGGGCTTCCACATCCTTCTGAATGCAGCTAAGATCATTCTAGGCTAGCCAAAGCAACACATATATGTGTGCATACAAATATTCACAAGTGAGCACCACTTGTGTTCTCTAAGTAATTAAGTTACTACTGCTCAAGACAAGCACCTTCGCATTTGTGATTTTCATTTATTCCACCTCTGAAACAGTTGTATTCTTATTACCTATATACACGCCTTGTGAACACATTCAATTAGAACGTGCACAGCAGTTGTATTACTGGCTTAACTCTCTACTTACTGAAGGATTCAGCATACTCCCCCTGTGAGTCAGGGTGGGTGTGCCAATGCCTATGCAAATCTTTCGTGGCCCCCAACAGCAAAGAGTTTTCTGAAGGAGCTTATGGCATATGAGTATTGCTCTGCCCTGCAACTACAAGCAGCCAACTTGTCCTGTGAAACCACGGACACCTGAGTATTCAGGAATAACTCAAATCAGAAAAAAATTCATCTTCACCCTCCTGATGCTCAGCAGCTACTCTGTGTGGATCTCAGCTGAGGTCCAGACTGGGCATTTGAACATCTGGGTTATCTCAGAGCTCTCTTTAGAGAGATACTACATACCTCTCTCTGAAAAGACAAATATGTATCTCTGTGTGTGTATATTTATATACACACACATATAAGTACAGGCATGTGTGTATACATGCATATATATGTATATACATGGATGAATACATATACATATGTCTATATATATCTGTGTACACAAAAGAGGGGAAAAGCTTAGGTTTCTAAAATCATATGTTTGTGACTGAATGTACAATTCTTGTGCTGATCCTGAAGTTCTTTCATAAACCTATGCAACCCATTGTGAATGAAGAAACAGAGCTTGCCTTTGTGCATTACATTCTGTTTGGAGAAACACCCCTGTGTCTATTGCTAATTATAGTCAGCTGCTCAGAGTTTTTTATATACCATAAAATGGAGACTTCTGGTCCTTGCCTCACAACTTGTGAAAGTTTTGCCTACTACGTGAGATCTTTGTGAGGATGATAATTAAGTATTCTTCCATGTTTGCTGCCTAGTTTAGCTACTGTGCTTTTGCTTAAATGAGTCCAGGTGATTTGTTTCTTGACATCTAAGTCTCGTTAAGAAAAGAATAACTAATTGGAACATCCTATTTTTTTTTTTTCCATTCAGTTTTTGTTTTCAGAATTCATGTAGTGGGACGAGTGGGAGGGAAGGAAAGTGGATCTGGGAGAGATCCTGGTACCACAACAGTTTTGTGCAGTAATAAATTACAGAATGGAAGATTCAGGGAGGCTGGAAGGGACAGTAGGCCTCCCAAGGCAGGCTCATCTGTGGGCTCAGACTGGTCTGCCCACGATTTCACCCAGTCAGGGTGTGAAACCTTCCCAATGCAGGAGACAGCACAACCTCACCAGGCTCCAGTCCCACTGCAGGGCTGTCCTCATAGGGAAAAGTCTCCTTATTTCCATCCTGAGATTTCCATGTTATAGCTTCTGCTGCTGCTTCTCATTCTCCCACCACACACCTCTGTGAAAAGCCTGTGTGTGTCTCCATCTCTCCCATCAGTGCCAGGAATACTGCTGGGTGTGCCCAAAGCCATCCCTTCTCTCAGCTGAACCAGCCCCCATTCTGCAGCCTCTCCTTGCAGGCCAAGGGCTGTGGCCCCATCACCTTGGTGGCCTCCCTGCATCTCCAGCCAGTTTGTGGATTTCTTCCTGTATCATGCAGCCAAAACCAGACATGGACCATATATTGAAACCATGACCTTGTGTTCATTCTGTTTAACTCCCATGTGCTTTAAACAAAATGTTCAACACACAAAAGTGTGGTACGTTGTTCCTTTTTCTCTATTATCTTTGTTTCATGTGTGCATGTTTATTAGTTTTTTCCTCAGATTTTGTTCATCTGTGAGCACCAAAGAATTCATGTGGAGCAATCAGTTAAGCAGATGGCTTGCAATACTTAATGCACAAACTTCAGTTCTGTAGTTTCATGAATCTGGAAACTTCAGGCAGATTGAGAGGTCTCTGAAGATGAATATGCATTTTTTCACTTTTGATTCTATCTGCCATTTCCTAGATATTTCCCTTCTTCAACTTCTTGTTTAATTCATCTGGAGATAGATTTTTTTGAACATTTTGTTCCAAGCACTCATTCTCTCTGTATCTGCCCTGTGAGCAATTTGCCTGTACTGTAAGCCTCATACTCCAAGCAAGGCCTTGAGGGTGATCAAAGTGTGGTCTTGAGGGCAATGGATAAATTGAAAAAAAGAAAAAGGAAGATCATGAATGAGCCAGTGACTGAAGATAAACAGAAGGTTTTTTCATAATACCTGTACACAAGCATGCACAAATTTCATGTTTAGTCTTTGGAAAGAAAAAAAAAAAAGCCAAAACATCAAGGAATTGATAGGCAGTTTAGATTATGATGTAGCCATGAAGAGTTTGATCACATAGTTATAGTTCAGCTGAGTGATGCTTTCCATCAGAGGAATGGGAAGCAAGTAATACATTAGCGTTTTGCAAGTAAAAGTAACAGGACTGATTGTGCTTTATGAAGGACGCTAACTGTGGTAAGAGAAAACAGGTTTTACACTGATCTTTCAACAGAAAGAGCAATATAAAGCTGACACAGTCTTTCCTACCCTAGGATAAAAGCCATCTGGTTGACATATCTCCTCCATGTTTTACTTGCCATGTCTAGCAGTTCAGTAAATGGGAACTGTCAGAATGCTTCTCTCATAAAGCTTGGCAGAAGAAAGTGAGATTTTAAACTAAATTCTTTCTGAACATGAGTAGGATTCTCTGGATCAGATAATTTTCAAGCAAGGATGAGATAATATTTGGTCCTATGGATATTAAAGTTATCTCCCTAAACTCAGGTCATTGCTGGAGAGGCTATAAGCTCTATTCGTTAGGCCGGCTATGAAGAGCATTTCATAAGATGGAATACTTGGTGTAAAAATGTCGAGAATAGAAGGTTACTTCTATGTTCTATAAAATATGACTAGAAAGACTCTCAACCTCTTCAGGAAAATGTCAGCATAAATGAAGTCTATTAATTTAATTAATACAAATGTACCAATTTAATTTAATTAGAGCATAATATTACTCCGTGGATACAATCTGTAGGCTTCTTAGAGAAATACTTGACCTAGCATGAAGGGAGTTGTCTATCCTGGAAAGGACTTAAAAATGGAAAATGCAATGTTTCCTCTCCAGCAGAGGCGATGGTGAAGTGAAATGATATTCCTCAAAGAGTGAATGTGGGACTGAAATATTTTTTCTTACCACAAAGCAAAGGCTCTGCTCTGGGACAAGCAGATCACATGGATGGTGCAGACTTGTCAAATCTTTACTGGCTGAAGAAGGAAAGGCAGATGGAACAAAACAAGTAAATAATTAATAAATAATGTCACAAACACATCAGATTTTGCTTCTCTTATATTTTAGCATTCTGTTGCAACTACAGGTCTGCCAGCATTTGAAGGAGAATGTGTCCACACAGCTTCTGTAGTGTTTGGTTTGTAATGTTCATTAGATATTTGCCTCAGGTAGATATCCCAAGAGAATGTATGATATATATTCCCTTTTCTGTCAAATTTTAGCTGTTTTTCATGGCTTTTCCTCATTAAAATACTCATATACTCATATATCCACATGCATGCATGTGTGCGCAAGATGGCACTCCCCTTTCCCAGTGGATGAATTTCATCTTTGTTTAAACAAATTTGGGCTGACAGATCATTTTCAGCAATTGCTGATTTCTAATATCATTTGCTGGTCTTAATGGCATGATATTCTCTATCTGAGTACCTGGAAATATAAAAGAACACTGATCAGAGCATAACGTGCTAATCTATTGGCAAGTGTTACACTTCAATGGATTTCCATATGCTTTTCTGTGTTCAGGGTTAGAGACAATAGATATTCACAGCTTTTTTAGAATCTTTTTTCCTTATGACTAGGAAGTTTAGACTTCTTGGGATTAGGAAATGAGGCAACCCTTCTGTATTTTTGGTGTTTATTTGCTACAGACAATGTCAAGTGTTATATTAGGTAGCATACAAGTCAGCTGAGAACAGGCTCCAGGTGTGTGCTGCTGTATTTGAGTAACAATTTCTGCACTGCAAAGACTATGAGAACATTGGAAAAGGGTTGTGGAACAAAAAATTCTACAGAAATAGTATACTGTAAGTTTATTCATTATCATTTGTCTATGAGAAAGCAAAAGGTTCAGCTGTCTGTACCTGCATTAGCTCTCTGCTACCATGCCTATGCAATGAGGGACCAGCTTAGTAGTAGTAACAATTTAAAATACCAGTTTTTGTGAGGTGTCATGAGGGCCTTTCCTCTGGTGCACTCATGCTTGTGTAAAAGGCCTGTAAGACTTGCAAACCCTTCTGTTTACTTATATGATAACTTAGTTGCATATTTGTATATAAGCATGTTACAGCAAGATAATAATGTAGGTTTGTGCTAATGATGTTCTTTTCCATTTTCTAGTTGCTTTAGCTTATCATTCAATTTTACTCTGAATTTAAGTCCTTTGGCTGTATCTAACTCTTCAACTAAACAATTTCAACTTAAAAGACTTCTTATTTCAGTCAGTATTTGGAAGAAAAAAATGTGCATTTTTCTTTGTGGGAAAAACAGTATGTTCTTCTCCTGAAGTCAACTAATCTAGTTTAAACCCTAGAAAAAACAAGATACTTCTTTTTGTTTTCAGTCCAAACTACCAAGCCATATCTGTCAGCTAGCTGACTAAGTGTGAGCACCATATATTGCTTTTTCCTGTAAGTATCTGACCTCCAGTTAGGAAAGTCAAATTAAGAACATATCTTTTTAAAGATAGAATCAGTTTTCAGAACACATGCTTGGAAGGTAAAAGCATTTCCTTGCCATAAAATGCAATGTAGTGCAGTAATTCCTCAGCTTTCACTGAACCAGGAAGCAGAGTTACCTCATCAGTAAGGCATTGTGGCTGGCTAACACAGCTATTCTGCCTCTGAAACCACAGGTAGCATTCCCACATGACCTTGGAGTTGTTTTTATGCTTCTGTTGTCTGTAATGTTATGCTGAGAAAATGGTTCATCTACTTCCAGCTTGCCTGTGTTGAAATTCCTCAATCTGATCGGTAGGGATTCCAAATGGGAAAATCTTAACTCTTCCAAAGCTTTGCATGATGCTCTAGCTGGGAGGTTTAAGCACCTCCAAGCATAACCATATTTCATCCTACATCAGCAAAAACTCTGGCTAAAGTTGTCCCCTCTCACTGGTGATACAGATATTGTTCTTATTTCTGTTGTCCACAGTAGTTTTGTGCTTAGAATAAATGAAATATGTTCTTTAGAGGCATATTGTGAAGATAATACATCAGCAGAATGCCTAAACAGGGCAGAAGAATGGTTATTTTTATCACTGTGAGTATTTTTTTTTTTTAAAAAATCTTTTGTGAATTTGTTGTTCTGTAAGTTACCACTTTCTAGTTACACCATTATAAACAGGTGGTTCTTATTTGCGGCAGTAAGATCTTCAATACATGTTATCAGCATTTCTTTCTGATAAGAAATAGCCAGATACTTCCTAAAAGTTTTATTTTTAACATAAGCAATAGGTATAATGTGAGTACAAATGTGATTTGCAATTTTAAGACAAAAGAGTCTTAGAGTCCCTCAAGTGGTGACTCATGAAAATTGCAGCAAACTATGAAACTGAAACTCAAGAGTACAAGATTTTTCAAGGAACGAAATATTTTGAATATAAGGATTGAAAACGAGATCATTTAAAATCACGGCTGTTGGCTATGGAATGTACTTTCTATTTCTTTTAAACACAGTCATAGTTAGACGTTTACTGTATGATGTTATTCTTTCCTCCTTTGGAGGCTGTATTCTGATCTGAGAAGTAAGGGTATGTTTTCATTTATTAGTGGAAGCAGATCATACCTCTGGAGCAGGCTGCCCAGAGAGTTTGTGGAGACTTCTCTAGAGACTTTCAAAACACACCTGGATGTATTCCTGTGCAACCTGCTGTAGGTGAACCTACTTTTGCAGAGGAGTTGGACTCAATGATCTCCAGAGGTCCCTTCCAACCCCTACCATTCTGTGATTCTGTGATCATGCTCAAAAATTTTAAATGGAAGTACCTAGGTGTATCTTTACAATTTAGTTGTGTTTCAGAATAAACTAAAAAGGGGGAACAAGTTCCTCTTCCTTTAAAAATAACAATTTATGTGCATTTTCACAGAAGTTTCATACTTATGACAAGTTGATTTTATAAGACTTCGTGGAATTTCTCTCAGTGAATCATCTACTAACAAAAGAATTTTTTAAAATGGAACTATGTCCAAAAGTTGTCCTTTTGTATTTTTACTGTTGTGTGATATCTCTTAAATATAGTGCACTGTATTGTTTTCCTACATAAAAGCTAGCAGGTGGGTCTTGGTGGGAAACTGGTCCAAGGGGTGGTGCATTTTTGTTTTGCTGTGCTTTCAGTTCATTGGAATTGGCTTAGTACCACCATGCACCGTTACCTCCTTTAGAGCTGAAAGCTGATGCCCTGCGTGTGTGCTTCTGAGCAACTGCAGCTATGCACCAGTGAACAAAAGACTGACTGGTGATGCTGAAATCATACCTTTCTGTCACATGCCCTTCTATGCCAGAGAGGGTTTCAGATGAAGTTCTGGATATTTAAGGATATTTAAGAAATTGTAGATTTCTTCACCACAGCTACTATTCATTCCCTCGAGTCCATCCTTTCCCTCATTATTTTAGCAGTAATATCTCCCATATATCTCCTCAAATAATTAGTACACACAAATTATGTGAAGTTGCTCTTCAAAGAAAGAATCAGAAACACAGATTTCTGTATCCTTAAAAATGCCTTTTCTTCATTTACTCATTGTACATCACACATTATGAAGCCTCCACGGAAGAAGTTAGTAACAGAATACAGTTGGATCAGAGTCAATATAAGCATGTTGTTCTTACTGTTTTCATTCAGTGAAAATTTTGTTACTGGTCTTTGGAAGAAAATCTTCAAAAAGTGACTGCTATAGTTTGTCACCTAGAAAAAAATCACTCTAAATGTTAGCTGTCTCCGTGGTTCATTTTAAAATTTTAGGCATGCTAGGCAAAGCACACCTCAGTGTTGTCATCTACCTATAGAAGACAGAGGCCAAACCAAAAAGAAAACAGCACTTCTGGCTGACTGCTCAAAATTCCTCCAGTTCTTTGTGGAGGAGAGATTTATGAAATCAAGCTTCCCCTCTTCCCACTGCATGCTGCATCCCTTACTCCTTGGCTAAAGAATCAGCTTTGCCAAACTGACATGCACCAAAGACACCAGTTTCTCTCTGGGATGTGTGTCTGTGTGCTACTTGCACTGAAAACAAACTGAGAACGGGACCTGGTTTTGTGGTCTGGCTCATACAACATCTAATTGCAGCCAGGCCCCCCACTGTGACCTCAGTGAGATTTAGCTGACATCTCATGATCCATCTTAAATATATGCTTTGGAAATTATAAATAGTAAGCCTAACCAAACTAATTAGGCCAAAACAAAACCAGAACTGTGTGTGACTGGGGAGAAATTCCAAGGGAGTTTTACAAGTGGGCTTTAGTAATCTGTGATATGCTACAATTCAGACTATTCTTAAAGTCACTTTCATAATAGCTGCATTTACACAATGACATGAACCTTTCTGGTGTGCTTTTTAAAAGGGAAGTCTGCTTTGCAGAGCTTTTGGGAGTTAATGCAATTTTTGAACTGCTTTTTCTGCTTCCCAGGTAGTTTATAACACAGATTCCAACATCAAAAGTGGAGCTCTGTATATATTAACAAAGCAGTATACTTGTATGCAATATTTAGCAAAAATAAAACTAATTTTAAGGAATTCTGTCCATCTCAACAAGATTTTATAGGAAGTTGTCAATAAGCAGAAAGACAGAAGGTCTCTTAAGCTTGCAAAGTTGAAAAGTCTTCTTAAAAAGTTCAGATTATTCAATTCACAATTTTTTTCTGTACTGTCTGCTGCAAAGAGGGAAAATCAAGTCCAGCCCTTCACAGGACTGGAGTGGCTGATGTTCCTCTTGCAACTGCACTTCATCTTTTTTCCTCTCTAATCAGATTTGCCAGGTGCTTATTGTGGTGGTAGTGAGGACGCAGTTCTGTGTTTTGGACCATATGAGCCTTTGAAGTGGGAAAGCACTTCAAATGTAACAACAGCCCATGTTAGAGTTTTACTGAGACAAGAGTAGGAATCCATTTGTGCGATGTGTAGCAAGTAGTTCAGAGAGACAGTGTCTGCTGAAGCCCTTAGTAATGGATGGCTTCAAAAGATAATGCAACCTTATTTTCTAACCGCATCTTCCTTCCAGCTGTGAGCAGAGGCTGTTGATAGCATTGTAACAAAACTTAATGTTTTACCTCAGCCACACAAGGATATTTAAAGACAACTTCTTTGACCTTACATGGTCATAAAGATTTAAAATCTAATGGGTTGAATTTATTGTCCTCACCTCTACGTAGAATGACTGTCTCAGAAAATATACTTGCGGGTTTGCTTTTTTGTTTATTGCTCACTTTATTATTTATTATCCGGGTTTTATTTGGTTGTGATCTTTCTGTTCCAGAAATGAAAAATGTGTAAGGATGTCCACTTCATTTTTTCCCGTTGGTACTACAGTAGCATATTTTTCTCAGCAGCAAGCTGAGACTAGAGAGAATGGAACTGCTTCAGAACACAATGAAGCCTCTATTCAATTTTATATTGGATGGACAGTGTTATTTATAGCCATAAATTTTGTCATAAGCACCTTCTTAAAAGAAATATTTTGTCAGAGAGTAAGACTTGAATAATTCAGAGCAAGGAAATGTCTAGACTTCTTAATAAATATTAGAGGACTTGACATTACTGCTGATAACTGAATTTTAATCACTGGGTAAGAGTTGCTGCAGTGCATATTTTGTTTGCTTCTTTCAGTTTCAAAAGGGGATTTTACAGATGAACATAGAGCCATAAAGTATGGATGGGGGAGATTTAATCAGCACACATGGGAATGTACTATACCACCAGACTGCAACTATTAGACCATTTCCACTTTCTTAAGAAGATCTTACTCTCAATTATTTGCTAGCAAATAAATGAGTAAACTAATAATAATGCTGGGGTCTTAGTCTTGCTTCCGTAATAGATGGCTCAGAAGAGATCCTTTGTAATTCAGTCTCAATACCATATGTCTCTGTTGACATTAAAGTGCTTAGTTCCAAATGAGTTGGCTTCATTCAAGCATCTTAATTCAAGAGTGGATGATTAGATCTTAAGCTAAAAACCTATTAGGATGTAAGCACTTATGTTGCTGAAAGGTATTAAAGGAACGGCATAGTGTGGTTGCAGATAAATCCTCTGTATCTAGTCCTGATTAGTTAAACCTTGTTTGATCTTCAAACAACATTAAATACTAGCTGAAACGTTCAAAGTTGAATGTCATGTAAGAAAACCTCCAGGTTATGTTATGTGAAAACAAATTTTTATTACTTTTTTAAAGAAAGAAAACTTAGATATGAGAATGAGAAACTGTGTGAACATAAATGAAATAACATATTTTAAAGAGCACACAGAGACTTTATCTTTTAGAATTGAAAAGTGTGGTCTTTACTTCAGTCAGTAAAGCATGGTGAGAATAAGAAGCAACTACAAAGAACTTTATTCAGTCATTCCTAGGCACGGTAACTAGTATTTTTAATTATCCTGCAAACTGTGTATTTTCTTTTCCATCTGCAGAATAGTGCAAATTATCTAGCAAGCAAAAAAAAAAACCCCAAAACAACCCAATCTTTGTGTCAAAAGAATTATTGTCTAATGCCTCACTGAATAAAACTCAAATACTGTAAGTAAAAATTGCTGGTCTGGGGAACTGATTTATGGCACAGTTTAATTCTGTATGTGACCCAATCTACTGTAAATTTATTTTCCAAATTATGTCTTTTGCCTCCATCCCTTTAACAGAAATAGGAGAAGAAAATTAATATTTGAGTAACCTTGAAATTTTACTTAAATACTATTTTGTTAAAATATTTAATACAAATAACAAAAGCCATAACTGAATTTTAGAGTCAGTACTGCAATTTGTGGGAAATATTTGGTGACATTTTTGAATGTCTGGCTTTTGCCATGTTTCCAAAAAAGGTAGCAGGATAAAATTTTCAAGAAGAAACTCCTCCATAATAGTCTGAATGTGAGTGCTCACACTTTGCTAGAAGTCACATTCCCTTCAGCAATGCAGTATATGTTTAAATGATGAGTGTGTGTTATAGCCATCTAAAATGAAATTAGGACTCCTCATGATGACCTTTGCATATTTACAGAAATCTTTTAGGGAGTAAAAATTAGTGTGAAATATATATTAAAACCAACCAAACAAAAAAAAATAATTAAAAACTTGATTAAAAGTACAATGACTTGCTTTGGGTTTCTCTTGAGGGTGCTCTCTCATTGAAAGTTCTTTGACAGTTCCCATGATGCTTATTTGTCCTCATTCCTTGCTACAAAAATGACACTGGGAAAGATGGTGAGCTCATTGCTGTTACATACACTGCTGTAATGGAGAAAGGAAAATAGAATCACTGAATCATTCTGTTTGGAAAGACCTTCAAGATCATCAAGTCCAAACATTAACCCAGCACTGATAGGTCACCACTAAACCAATGTCTCTAAGCACCACATCTACATGCCTTCTAAATACCTCCAGGCATGGTGACTCCACCATTT
>JANHFX010011472.1:0-16625 GCA_027560015.1 Chloroceryle amazona
TGAAGCCTCGTCTTGATAACCAATTGACTTATAGCACTGCAACAGGTGCACTATAGCTCCCGCTGGTGGTGACAGCGGCTGTCGCTGTCAGTGGGTGATTCCTGGTTTTATGCAGTGCTTTATTTTCGCCGTGTGTGCACAGGGTGTCCCTGCTCTCTGCTGCCCGCTCCTGGGTGTGCCGGCAGGGGCTCGGGGTGTACAACACCCGTAAAGCACAGCTGGTCCTCCACGGACGGGTGAAAATGGACATTGAAGTGAAACAAGGCAAAGATTGTTTCGGGTCATGTCACTAAAATAGAGGAAAATGTGTATAAAAAGAAGAAATATACCTTTCCAGTGTCCTAGAGAAAAGTAAACTGTATAAAAATAGGATGACTCCGTGACCTCCTTCACCTCTGAACTGGAAAGAGAAATAAGAAATCACGTGGGAGGTGTGTGGTAGGTACAGTAGGTATTATGGTGTTAAAATTATAGTAAGTACATGGTGCTTAATTAAAACTATTCTGCTCAAATGCAACCTTATGCGAATATGTTGAGCCAAATGAATGAGGTGTTACTCTGGGAAGATTTTGTAACCACTGCTGTTGAACAGGACCATGTTAAAAACCCCAGGCATAAAGAAGAAACTTGCAGTTATTGACTGAACTGATTTTGTGCACTCGCTGATTTTTGCCACAGTTGCAAGTTGTGTTTGAATGGTGCACAAAATGCTGCCCCCGCTTATCCAGTGTGCTGACATCGGTGGGTAAAATCCCAGGGGTTTTAGTGGGTCGGGATCATTTCTTGTTAGAAATGACCCATGAACTAACTGTGTGTTAACAGCCCGAATGTCCTGCTGAAGGATCTCCATAAGGTCCGCTTTTGAATGGGAAAGAACCAAAATGACTTGGAATAAAGCAAATATCCTGTACTTACACAGTTTATATGGTCGAAGATGAACTCCTGAGCTGCTGCTTTCTCAATGAACTCAAACAGCTGGAGCTGTGGGGCACAAGCACAGGGGAAGATGTTGTAAAGGAGATGTTAATTATACCAAAAAGCCAAGCTTTTAAGTCCAGTGTTTCCTTTAGATTAATGAAGTATAATGCAAGAGTTGACTCTGCCTCCTCCTGGACTGAGGAGTTCAGCTCTATTCAAAGAGCAGGGGGAGCACCTTTGTGTTAACTGTTGTTTTGCAGAGGAAAGATCAACCTTTAACAAACAGGAACAGCAGCCTCTGGGCTCACCAAAAGCCTCTGCGAGGAGACACGAGTGTCCTCTGGGCTGCAGCCGGGACCTGGGTCTGAAGTGCTCACAGCTTGTGGTGCACCATAAATTGGGGAACAGGATTATAACATTCTCTGTTACTTGACTTCAGAAATTTCAGGCCAAATATGTTTTTAAAGAATACCCTGTTTTGCAGAAGGTGCTTTCGTACTCACTCTTTCGGTGAGGGTGTCGGCTTTGTAGTCTGGGCTGGGAACGATGTGGGTGGCTGTGGTGATGAGACAGACCACGGCTCTCCTGCCACCTCCCGCTGCCCACAGCAGGTCTGCCAGGGCCACAGCCAGCGCCTCGCTTTGCTCCCGACAGCCGATCCTGCACAGCCTGCAGCGCAGGGACAGGGCTGAGCAAGGGCCTGTCCTTGGGGATGATGAGAGCCCCCTGCCCTGAGGCTGAACCACCGTGGGAAATGAGGGCTGGGTCAGACCCCGGAGGTCCTGCCCTGCCTGAGGTACCCAGTGGCTGGGTGGACTGTGCAGCGGATTTGTGGAGAAGGTGGCTGTGTGTTGACCAACACCCTTGACATCTCCACCTTGCCCTTGGCACCACACTGCTGCTGGTGCGGGTGTGATTTCCCCTGTGCCAGGAGTGGTGTGTGTCCCATGGGGGCTTTCCTCCCAGCTGAGGCTGCTGTGGAGGTGCCCCTGGCACCGAGGGCTGATGTTGGCCGGTAGCCTGGTGACAGATCATGAGGTGCCAACATGCTGCCACAGGCTGTGGCCACAGTGCCAGGGGGTGGGGAAGCGAGAGGCATTGTTACAAAACCAGGTGGTTTGATGTGAGGAAGCCTTTCCTGGGAGTCAGACAAGGTTGTTCTCCAGGGTGCAGATCCCCACCAGTAGCTGCAAACCTGAGCTCAGGTCTAGTTTGGTTAAACCCGGAGTCTGTCTCAGTCCAGATACTCCAAGGAAATAGCTTCCGAATGTCCCATGGCAGGGCTCAGAGTCTTACCTTTCCAGGTGAGTATCTCCCGTGTTTCTTTCAAAGAGCAGGTATTTGATGATGTGTGCTTGTACCGCCATCAGAATGGCTCTCGTTCCCCCCTAGGAACAGAACAACACTCCCAGTGCCCAGGAGCCTGACCTAGCATGTGCTGGGTCCATGATCTGGAAATCCCAGCAACCCCTGGCCAGTGGGAGCCATCCCACTGTCAGTGCCAGGAGGGGAGTTTTCCTGTTCTCCATGGGAATTCAGAAGAGCTGCTGACAACTCCTGAGATAAATGAAAAAGTAAATTGAACAAGACTTTATGCAGGAAAAGACCCTGGGGTGGCCCTGATTGTGGCAGGGGTCCCTCCCTTGCAGCAAAGGGCTCCAAGCTCCAGGTACCACCTGCACCCAGAAGCACAGGGCGGATTTATTTTTGCTCTCTTCCAGACTCATAGCAAAGGGGTGGGGGTATTGAGGCAGCGTGGGGCTGTGCACAATGGTGACCATGCCCATCTCCCTGCCATGCTGGCTGCACACGTTGGGGCTGTTGTCCCCCTGGCAGTCACAGGGCCTCTGAACTCAGGGAGTTTCATCTGCATTTGTAAAAAAAACATTTTGTCCTCCTGGCGGGTTAAGGGTATTTGTAATTTTGAGTGTGTATCTTGGTCTTCTGCTTTTTTAGGGCAGTATTATGATGATTAGAAGAAACCCTCTTTCAGGAAACGAAAAAGTAGGTAAATTCACCTCTTCAATTTCCAGGTAGAGCAGTAAGAAGCAGGTAACTAATTTCCCTGAAAAAAACAGGCAAATACCCCTGATTTGTGCCTACCTACAACCACCTCCTGCTTCTTTCTTGAGCCTTCACCTTGGTAGCATTTAGCACCGTGGTGTTTAAGGTCAGTGTCTGCAGTGTGCTGCTGGATCAGGACAGTTCATCCTGCCTCTGGATGCCCTTTAGCATCTCCCCTGTGAGGGCAGCTCCAGACCAGGGCCACAGGCTGCCCCGGGGAAGCTCAGCCGGGCAGGGTGCAGGCGCGTGGGGTGTGCTCTGCTGAGGTACCCAGCGCTGGCCACCAGCTCCCGTGAGCGGCCGAGATGCTGAGGGGATGGTGCCAGTCACTGTGCCTGACCATTTACCTTTCCTGCCTCCAAAGCGTAGGCCAGGTCCGAGCAGGGCTGGCGGAACCTGAAGTGTGTGTTTGCCCAGTTGCAGCTGAAGCCGTGGGACGCGTTTCCAAACAGCAGCTCTCGCAGCCCCTGCCGAGGAGGAGGAAGATGGGGCTGGGTTGGGTTCCCTGCACACCCCTGTCAGGGCGGGTGTTTAACACCAGAGGGGCCCTGGGATGTCAGTCCCCAGTGTGTGCTCACAGACTGACTCCTGAGAAGACCCCTTAATTTCAAAGCAAAAATGATGTCTGTGGTTAATTCAGCGATGTCACTCAGCATTCAGCTGCTCCTGTTGAAATACAGTTGCAGTGTCTAAATAATGGACGTTTGGATACTCTCTGCCTTTTGGGGAAGACCTGGGCGAGGTGCTCACTGTCCTCAGCAGCACCTCTGGGGACAGAATTAAACATCTGAGTTCCACCTGGAACATTTTTTCCTGATTAATTTTAATTTTGGCAGACAATGTATTTGCTGAGCAAAGCAAACCAAACAGATATTGTGGCTCTTCCCATCAGAAACTGCTCACCTCTCATGGGGGTGATTTGTGCAAGTGAGTCATGACCTGGAGAAGATGGATTCACATGAAGCTGACAGCAAGCGAGGTTATGTTTCTAAATCTCTTGCGGAGTGGACCTTTTTGGATGTGTGTTCAGTAGTGCAGCCCTGGCTGGGGTTTCACCCCTGATATCAAGCCACAGAGCTACTCATTAATTTTGTGCTTGGGTGACAGGGGACTGGTTTGGTGTGGGAGGGGATGGGCTGTAAGGCCGGTGCCAGCGCCCATTCTGCTGTCACCAGCAGTACCCGCCAACCTTCTGGCAGAGGCTCTTGCTATGGGTGGGGGCATTAATCATTAGTAGTCTCAAACCCAGGTTTTGGGTGAGAGTAGAAATACCTTAGTGATCTCCTGAACTCCTGCCTCCTGTCCCGAGGCTACTTGCTAGGAGAGCACCAGAGAGCAGGGACATGTTACGCCATGGAGTGGCTGGTATCATACATTTTACCACACGATGGATTTTCAGATAAGGCCCAGTGTCCCTGTAATGTTGCCCACTTCTCCAAGTACCTTTTCTTTAAACCAACTGTTAAGGAAGAATTGCCCAGTACATTGTTCACATGAAGGAGTTCCTAGAGAAAGTGCTGAGCTTTTGAGCTTGACATCAGTTAAGGGGTTTGTGAATAAGAGTTGGTTCAGCCTGCAGAGGAGAAGGCTCTGGGGAGGTCTTCTGGGGGCCTTTCAGCACTTCAAGGGGCCTGGCAGAAAGATGGGGAGGGACTTTTGAGCAGGGCCTGTGGGGACAGGACAAGGGGGGATGGTTTGAACTCCAAGAGGGAGATTGAGACCGGAGAGAAGGGAGAAATTGTTGATGCTGAGGGTGGGGAGAGCCTGGCCCAGGCTGCCCAGAGAGGTGGTCACTAGACCACCTAGAAGACCAGAGAGAAGGGAGAAATGCAGCGTGATTGGAGCCAAACGTGCTTGTGTCAAAGTCTAGTGGAGGCTGGTATCAAAGTTTTGTCTACAGTGGGAATTATTTTCTTGTACTGAATGAGAGTTAATAAAGAGAAGGGCTTTGAGAGTTGGCACAAGTTGGTTGTTCTTGATGCAGTAGGGCTCTAGAAGTGGAAGGAAACATAGATAAGCTAATAAGCTTCTGTAAGGTTTGGTTGAAGATACCTAAAAGATCTTTCTGGCAGATGGATATGTGCTGGCTCACTGTGATTACCATGGAGAAAAGTCACTGCATGAACAGAGAGGAGAAGACTGAGTGGTCTGGGGAGCAGTTATTTCTGTGCAAACCTTCGAGATGATCTAGAGAAGGATTCTGCAAAATTGAAATGAAGTCGGTAGGCAAGGTCTTGGAGAAAGGCTTGGTCTAAGACAAAGTCTCAGACCAAGGAAAGAAGCCAAATGGGCATGGGAGCCACCATCATCAGGATCACAGTTGTCTCACAGAAGGAAAAACTGAGTTATTTAGTGATGGCAGCTAAGCATAACTCGGCGGTGAGCTTCTAGCTTAGACAGAAACAGCTAGATCTGGGAAAAAAAAAAGGTAAATCCATCCCAAGCACTTCCCATAGCTTAATGAATCATATTATAGTATCAGAATCAAGATCTTCTGTCTGACAGACCACTCCTGCCGAGAGGCAACTCATTCTCGTGACTAATTCTCCTGAAATCAAGAGTGACAGAAAACGGTCTTTAGAAACAGGAAGCAATTCAAAATGTCATTTGCTTGTGCAAGGTGTGTTAAAAGATCAAACATCTGCTACACAGCAGGATGGAAAGCAGTTAGCCGTGCTATGTGGTGGCTCACTGAAAAGGTTCCAGAGAGTTCTATGCATGGGAGGGGGAAATTGCTACTGATTTGTCAGTTCCAGTGAAATCTCCTCTCCTGTTATTTTACAAATGTATTGAAATAGATCTGTAATTTTAATATGTAATTAAAGAAATATGTGTTTAAATAGCCTGTGATACAGTTGCTCACGTCATCTTAGTATCCCAGTAGCCCCCTTTAATTCACTGGTGGCCCGAAGGATGAAAGGTGCCGTTCACCCTAAGCCTGTTCACTGGCAGCTGTCCCTTGATTTTCAGATGCTGTTGAAAGGATGGCAATGGGAAATCAGTAGAAGTTTCCAGAAATGCAGAATAATTGTAAATATGTTACTTAAGAACACAGTCACAAACGACGCTACCGATCTAAACAACATGAAGACTGTGTCTGTTCACTGAGTGTTGTATTTTTTTTTCCTTTTTTCTTTTTGCCTCAACGTTCATTTCTTAAGAAAATTGGCTAAAAAGAGGAAAGAGACATTGAGTAGCACGCGGCAGGAGATGACAGTGATGGTGAATTCAATGGATAAAAGCTACACTGAGCAAGGCACCAACTGTGACGAAGCTTTCTCTTTCATGGACACGCACAATCTAAATGGGAGATGTAAGTTTTTTCTTCTCTTTTCTTTTCTTTCCTTATTTTTTCTTTTTTTTTCCCCGAAGGTGGAAGAAAGGTGCAAATGGGTTTTAAAATATTCCTCATTACTCAGTCATGGGAAATCCATGGGACCCAGAGTTTCCCACTGTGCGGCACATTACAGCACGTAGTCGAATGAGCAAGACAGTCAGACATGAGGAATAGACTTCTTTAAAAATAATAAGGATAATTGAGCTTTTTTCTGTCCATCCTTTTCTTCTGCAGAAGAGCAAAGACATTAAAAAACAGCTGTAGTTTTACCTTTCTCCAATCTCTGTTATGTTAAAAATGTTATCTCCCTCATGCTGTCCCAAAGTCCTTCAAATGCTTCCCCTTCTTTTTTATTTTTTTGGAGGTGAAATTTATTCTCAAATGTCATAACTTAATAATGGTGATCTGATTGTCTTCTTATTTCCAACTCGAGACGATGCTCTTTCTGTTGCTTGCTCAGAGGAGGAACTCAGTGGAGCTATCTGGTCTGCAATTTCATAAGAGGTTCTCTAATATCCTGGGTCTTCTTGGATCAACCCTGAAAAATCAATAAAGTTCAGGATATCAAATTTCCTGGGTTAGACTTTGAGTGAAGGCCTTGCTCCTGGCTGGGGGGGGTTAGCAGCAGCCAAAGACCAGGGAAACCAGTAGTTTTTCTAATTGTTCAAGAGAATGAAAAAAGACTTAATTCTGTTCCAAAAACTTCCTTGGTTTTTTGTAGTTCTTACAGCACCTCGGTTTCTCTTGTACACCGGTGGTTTTTGAACATCTTCAGAATTCGTCAAAGAGGGAATTTTGTTTCAAGTCCTAACAGTACACGAAGCCCCACTCCCACTCTCTAATAACATGCTTAAGAACTTCTCTTTGACGAGCTCCGTTGTACAAACGCTCTGTGAGGTTTATGCAGTGAGACTTCTCTCAGCAGCGTTAGGCTCGGAATTTGCAATGTTAATTTGCCTTGGAGTTCCTTCTGAAATCACTTTGAAATAGATCTTTCAAAACCTGACTTGCCTTTCTGGTGAGAATATACCATTGCAGTTAATGAGATTGTTTCCTTGGGTGAAGAGATTGAGAGGTTTGACTTCATCTTCCCTCCCCACCATGTAATTTCCCAGTGGTGTTACTGAAGGGTCACAACAACCAAAGCAGCTGCAACGAGTTCCTGGGACTAAATCCTCATTATATAAACCACCTTAAGCCAATTTACACCACTTGAGGGCTAGAACCTCCAGTGAGATGTTCTATGAGAAACATGGTCACCAGAAGAAGCATTCCTGACAGCCTTTAGGAGTAATCTTTGCATAAGACCTGGTATTCCAGAGGTTTAGAACATTCCTACTTCTGATTCAAGTTTATTAATGGCTGCATTCAGTATCTAGCCAGCTTTAGTAGCAGCAGCATCCCTGACCTCAACTAATCTCTGCGTCCGTACCCAAAAGGAATACCACTGTGTTCTGTCCACCCAGTCATTCAGGAGACACCAAGGAAAGTAGCCTCAGATGCATTCATTCATAGGGTAAGTGATAACTGCTGTGGTTATTTAAGCCCCTTTTCATAGAGTCCCCTCCCAACAAGGGCTGGCAACTGTATACCCTGAAGGTCAACCAAAAATAAGGTGGGTGAAAGCCAGCATGGAGGAATCTCCCTCCTCATCCAGCAGCTCCTGTCTTCTGTCAGACTTTTTGTTCCACAAACTGTACTTTTGTTTCACAAATTCCTGTTAGTTTGGTTATGGGTATCCAGAATGTGCTCACAAATTCCTGTTAGTCTGGTTATGGGTATCCAGAATGTGCTCACATTCACTGATCTGACTGAATCTGAGCTGCGTGGGCAAGAAACTAAGGCTGCACTTGCCAGGGGCTTTGGTTAGGAGCCTTGAAACACCTTTGGCTAAACATCCCGTGCTTAACTTCCCCCAGCTGAAGGTATCTGTGCTTACAATGGTAATCCATGTGACCTTTATACACCCAGGAACTACCTGAGTATCATTTGTTGCGTTGAGCTTTCCCAGAGGATTTACCAATGGTTAAGTGGTTAAATACCCATGTGAGTTAAATGATTAAAAATGTTTGTTAAAGAAAGAGAGCATAAGAGAGAAAGAAAGAAAGAAAGAGAGCATTTGGAGCATAGTGGTGTCTGTCAGCGTCTTATCCCCCCCTGAAATCAAAAAAGAAGAGGAAAGCATGAACTGGAGGAGAAAAATTTTGTATGGTATTATTAAGAAAACTTCCTAATGATCAAAGCTTCTTTCAAAAACACCTATTGTCCGTGTCACGTCCTCGCTCAAGCATCAATATTCGGTCTACCCCTGTGATTTCAACAATCTGTTTGCCATTGCCTTTCTCTGATGACCTTTCTTTTTCGAGAAGCGATCCAATTCAGCGAGCAACATCATTCCTGGTTTTCCCTGGGTCCTGACTCCCGTGCACCAAAAGTCACTCTCACAACGCCGCGTCCCTCCTCTCCAAGAGCCCCGGGTCACCGCGCTGTCTCTAACCAGCTTTCTTTCTCTTTGCAGCTGTATCTTCACCATCTTCATTTACAATGAAAACTAACACATTGAGCACAACAGTGCCTAATTCTTATTACCCAGGTAACCGATTTTTTTCTTGCTTTCTGCCCTGTATTTTGAATAATAAAAGCCTATAAAATCACATTATTGCACTTCTTGCCACAGAAATTGAATGCCTCCGTAAGCAACGTACTGGTTGCTTACTGTAGCTTCTGAAAGAAAACTCGGGAACATTTATCAATCATTTACTGTTCTCTCTCTTTTTACCTTTTCTGCATTGACCTGCTTATGATGTATGACAGATCCATTTGTGCCAACTGCAATTTTAGGTGAGAACATTTCCCTTTATCAACGTTTATTGCCGAAGTCATTTCGAAAGTCACAGTTCTCGGGGTACAGACAATAGTCAGTAAAAAAAAAACCAACTTGGGAGTTTTATGCTAAAGGGAGGGGTGGGCTACGCCGAGAACGCTCCGGACAGTTATCAGCCTTGATTACTATTGTCAGAGTGCAAGACAGGGGGGAAAAGAGAGAAATAATCTTTAACGAGAGGATTTGCAAGGAAATGTTTATGCATGTATTTGGAGTGACACAAAAGAATTTGATTATCACAGCAATTGAAATAGTTTCCCTCGGGTTTTTTTCTGTTTTATCTCAGAACCAAAGATGTCACTTCTTAAAAATAACTATTTTTTTTTTCCTAATTAGACTATTCATGATAGGGAAAATGGGATAAAAATATAGTTTTGGCCATCCCCCAGCCATCATTTCTTCTCAGAGTCCCATATAGATTCTGACAGGCTTGTGGAAGTGAAGGTGCAGAGGAGAGATGGTATTTTGAACAGCAAAATGATAACGTGGCAATTAAGAGTGGATAGTTTAACGTGCATTTGGTGTCACAGGAATGACAGAAAACAGTAGGTTAAAAACATCCAGTTAGAGCATAAAGCCTTTCCACTGGGAATTAAGGAAAACCTGCTGTTGTCCCATGTCAGGAAGGGAGAGGTAGAACAAGGAGCATGAGGCACTATTGTATTTTCAATGCTTACATAACTCTGACTGCTTTGTGGCTTGTATTCATTTACACCTCCTTCCCATACTAACTTGAAACTAAAACAAGGAGACTTACAGAAACAAACCAAAACCAAACAAAAAAACCCCAACCTGTAGCAAGAATTCGAATTCCACCCTTAAGCCTATTTGCTCCTTTTGCAATGAGGGATATTTTTACACCAAATACTTTTTCTTTCTCTTCCTTTTTCTCCAAATCACTGTGAAAAATACAACACACACCCCCCCTTAACTGCTCGCTGCCCTTAAACTGTAAATTAAAGAGGCTTAAGTAAAAGTAGAGCGAAGCACATTAAAAAAAAGTCTGAAGTTCAGGAAGGTGATCTTGAAAATTTGTTCTTGGGAGAGAATATTTAGCACAGTGCATTTTGGAGAAGGAACTTGTGTGTTTTTATACATTATGTAAATCTGGAAGGAGGTAATGGTAGTGACTGTAACAATGTAATAATCTGCATGCAAATGAAATTTGCAGTGCCTTTTAACTGCCTGAGATGTTAGATTTTTTTGTGTGTGTGTGTGCTTTAGCATTCATTCAACGCTCCATCCAGTAGATGTTCTTTCTGACCTTGTGGGTGGGCAAGGAGAAAAGTACTATTATCAGGAGAAAAACTTTTGAGATTTCCTGGCTGGATTATGAAGTTTTAGTTAATGGTTTCTTTGATTTTTTTTATTATTATTTCTTTATCATTATTCTTTCATATTATTATTATTTTGTGTTCTTTTGCTATATAATAAGGATGGTAAAATTATTTGTTAGCTTTTTTTTCCCCCCACAAGAAATAAGCTCAAAGCAGGTAATTCAGATATTAGACAAATGCACACTGGGGAGAAGAAAAAAAAAAATACAGCAACTTCTTTTCTTTTAATATGTCTGTAAAATCTTGAATTAGAGATGGATTTTTTTTATGGTCTCCTACAGCAACCTGTCCTTCCTCATCTCAGAAAATCTTGCAGTTGTTTCACTGTGGAAAATGAATGTTTTTGTAGCCTTACATGTTAAAAATGTAGTAGTATCCTCTTAGGAGGGGTGACCAGGTCTCTCTCCCAAAATATCTATGTCTGTATAGGATTAGTGTTTGATCTGAGGTAAAGCAAATGAGCTATGCTTGAGTCAGTAGAGAAATAAAGCTGTTAACAAAATATGCTGGGTTTTAGTGGCAACTAATACCTGCTCCTGCTGTCTCTGTGTCCAAAGAAGGTCTATCAGACTGTAGGGTCGAGCCAGTAAGAACTAAATTAACTTTTCAGTGCAACCCACCCTGGGAAGAGGAGAGAGAGGTCTGCTGAACAGATGAGTTTAGTTTTCAGAAGCTGCAAGAAAGGCCACACCATTCCCAAATGTACTTACAGCGAGGTCTTTGGACTATTCCTGCCAATTAGGAACTTTTTAGCTAATTGGGGAAAAAAAAAAAGGCTGATGATTCACAATGAACTCTTCAAAAGATACAAGAGGCAACAGTCTGAATTCTCAGTTTCAAACAGGAGGAAATATTTTTACATATGAGGGAAAACTTTCATGCTTAGCCTAGGAACCTAAGTGAATGCCTGAGATTTAAAACACCACCTTACATAACAGGGGCTGAATTTGTTGCTGAGCATAGTTGTGGGTCACGTTTGCCTAGTGTCAGCCATGTGCATATTTTTGACACTGGAGAAAAGAGTCTTGACCCAGAAATATACTGGGGGCTGGGTTTCCAGATACCTTCCGCAGAGTAAGTAGTAAAAAAATACATTAAATAAGTGTTATGTAGCTTTATGGGAATGAGTGGAGAGCAGAACTGCAGCTGGAGGTGTATTTAAGCTGGATGAACTTCCCATTGCATAGGAACTCTGCATCTGGAGGGGGTCTCGTCCCTGAAAAGCTCATGCCACGGTGCTCGAAACCAAAGCAAAAAAAATATCATCTACTCAGATCCTGAGGTAACTCAAGGACCTTATTTAAAACAACTTAAGACATCAATCCCAAAGAAGGAAGAATAGCATTATTGCAGCTATCAGAGATCAAAAATTGGAGAGAGGAAAATGAGGTTAAAACAAAGGAGCTCAGAGGAAAGAGAGTGATAAGGAATTTCTTGAGGGGTTGGATGAGACGATCCCCAGAAGTCCCTTCCAACCCATTCTGTGTGATTCTCTGATTAAACTGCTGCTTTCATAGCACGAGACCCTTCTGTCACAGAGTTGCCTTCATCTTAGTCACTAACAGTCTGCGGTACCAGGAATTCTGTGGTTCCAACAAAAAAAAGAAAAAAGAAAATAAACAAACCCAAGCTTTCTAACCTGTTTCTAAAACTCTAAAACCACGATCAACTTCCTACACTTTGTCTTTTGTGTCGTAGCCACCTTGTAGTTTTCGGGTGCCATTTCAGCAGCCACATACTGTACCTACACCCATATGCCACGCTTCATGCCATACATTCCAAGGTGCTTTGCAGTACAATTTTATCACCCCTTAGATAACCTTTGACAGGTTTTATGACTAAAAGACAGCTCCCTTTCCTTTGCTTTAGGTCAGGTTAGTAAACGGAGAGGAAAAGTAGTGAAATGCCCTTACTCAAAGCCATAAATCTCTTGTTATTTTCCCTTTAGGTTTAAATGCACAGTTTGTATTGACTGTATCCTTACTGAGGACCAGATTTTTGTGTGTCTTGGTAGCAGTGTGAAATGAGAGAACCTAAAATGGAAAGGAGTTCATAGAGCTTTGTGGCTTTAAAATCCATTTGCAGTCCTATAACTAAGACCAGAATCGCACTGTAGTGAGGGGGGGTAGGAATTTTGGTGTGTACGTGAGAATCTGGGACCTTTTCATCCAGAGTATTGGTGGAACTTAATAATCTATCTGTTGATTGTGGAAATATTATTATTATAATGCTTCCCTTTCATACAGTCTATTTTACCAAGTAATATATTTTAATAAATACACTATTTTCATAAACCCCTTGCTATGTTTAGTGTGCAGTCAGTGAGGAGTAGTCTGAGTAAGTCAACGCACCCCATTTCCAACTTCAATTAAAAATCAAAAGCTCTGAGATATATAAAATGATTTGGGTAAACAAATATATTTATGATGATACTTGGACCTTAAATTTGGGGTGGGCTCTTTTTCCTCTTGTCAAGTCTGAACAGGTTCTTGAAATTCCATCTAAACAGGAAAACAAATCATATTGCTTCCTTAGGTAGAGTGCATTTTCACGGCTGTCTGTCTACCGCTCAGTCTAAGTCTTGATCTCAGTTGCATCTGTGTGAGCTGACTCACAGTAAGATACCTTGGTTTCAGTGCATTTAATTTATACTGTGAAACTGAGATCAGAATCTGACTCATTTAGGAAATCACTCTGTAAAGACTAAATTACAAACAGAAAATTACCTGTAATTATTAATGTAGTACTGTTGCTTATGCCCTGTTTCCTTTTTCTCCTCCTCTTTTTTTTTTTCTCCTGATATGTATCTTCTTAAAAGTGCCAATCAATGGTAAGTTGCCCATTTGCCCCATGGAAGAGATGTGGAGGGTTGGGAGAGTATGTGTCTCATGAAAATTTTAACCAGCCCACTGGGTTCTCCTGTTTGTTGGCTTGCATGTCAGTTGACACACAACATCCCATGCCTAATGTGGTGGCTCACGATAGGCTGTGGTCCTAAAGCATGTTCAGCAGCCAGTCAAGATGTTTATTTTCCCCATCAGATGACCCTTTGCATTTGTCCTCTCCTAGTTTTGTCTCCCAATGTTGTATCAGATCCACATTTCCATTGCAGTCCTAGCTTGATGAACCCATGAGCCATTTTGTGCATCCTTTTATTTTTGCTCACTCCAAACGTTCGCTCTAAATTTGCGGTGTAAAACACAGCACTTCAATAATCTCAGAAGAATACAAGTCCAATTTCATTCCGTGGGACTTGTTGGAAGTTTCAGACTGAAACTTCGATGCGGTTTAGAACTAAATGCCTGATTTAAAACCCGTTTGTAATCAGCTAGTGATATTTCAAACGATACTAGAGTTCGGACTGCTCTGCAATGCTTCCATTGTAGAACCATGGACTCGGCCTCATTCCAATCAGTCTTGCAATTCCCCTGTGTAAACTGCTCCATGGATTTACTGTCCTTCTGGTGTGGCCTTCACAGGCAGAAGCAATACCAGTGGCCATTCCTCTAGAAATCTGTGTGACTTCTATTTCTATTAGTAAGTGAAAATGAGCCCGTACATTATGAAATACTCTTTTTCTAGACGAAACCCATACGATGGTCAGTGACACAAGCAGCCTGGTCCAATCCCATACCTACAAGAAGCGAGATCCAGTGGATGTGCCCTACCAGACCGGACAGCTTCATCCAGCCATCCGTGTAGCTGACTTACTACAGCACATCACCCAGATGAAGTGTGCAGAAGGCTACGGATTCAAAGAGGAGTATGAAGTAAGTGTCGGGTCTAACGACCTGATTATTATGTCTTCTGTGCTTTTGGCTTTATCTGTCTGCTACTCATACCATGGAACAGGGGAAAATGATGCCTCAAGCCAAGGAAGTCGAGCTGCTGGGTGAGGGAAGATGCTGAATGGAAAGGACCATCTCAACAGCGAGATATTTTCTGGTTGTAACCAGCCAGGCTGAGGAGTGAGGCATAAAAACCTTTCTTGGAAATCTCTGCCTAATTCTAATTGCATAAAGTTCTGCACTCCAAAAAAAACCCAGGTCCACTAATGTTCTCCTAGAATCTACCATATCTTTCTTTTCATATTGAAGAGTAGAGCTTTGTTATCAAAGTTCTGCATCACGGGTTGTCTAATCACAGCTACTCTGTAACACAAAATTAGCTTAGAAATCAAGTTCTACAAGCAGTATTTCTTGGAATAATAGTATTCATCATGGAGAGGAAGTGCACAGATCTTCAGAGGTGTTTGTAAGGCTATGAAATTTATTCTGTGATGCCTGAACCGTTTCCTACTAGCTGGAGGCTATCTCTAATCCTCATTATTTTTCATATGAATTTACAATTTCTTATTTTGTTCTTCAAATTCAACTCCCGTTTCTTCATTTCATGCTAGAGTGACCTCTTCCTCCTAGATAACAGTAGAATCTGGAGCAGGTTACAAAAGAACACATCCAGGCAGGTCTTGAAAGTCTCCAGAGCAGGAGACTCCACAGCCTATCTGGGGAGCCTGTTCCAGGCTCTGTCACCCTCACAGTCCAGAAGTTCTTCCTCATGTTGAGGTGGAACTCCCTGTGCTTGAACTTGCATCCATTGCCCCTCATCCTATTGCAGGGCACAAGCTGCCCCTTTCTTCCTGACACCCAGCCCTTATGTATTTATACACATTAATTAGATCCCCTCTCAGTCTTCTCTTCAACTTAAACTGCTATTTGTAGTAGAAGAATTCCAGACTCACTGATGACATTTATTTATGTGGGTTTTTTTTCCTTAAAATGTAGGAAACAATTTGTTCCCAGAAGGAGCTTATCAGTTGTCAACTTTCATTTGTGTAGCTGACTTAAACGAGTTTGTTCCTCTGAGTTTTCTTTTACGCCGCTGTTATTTAGCAATGATAGAATTGAAAAGTCTTGTCTTTGGAAAAGATTTGCTCATCAACCAAAACCTTTTGTACCAGCATTAAGCCTACGGGAAAGCTACAATTAATTTATTTAAGAAAAAAAAAAAAAAGAAGAGTGTAAAATGGAATTTCTAATGCCACCAATGACATGGTGTTTTAACTGCAGCGGATCAAGTGATGCTGCTGAGAAACAGTTTCCAGGAAAATCACTTAATTTTGAGCTTACCGAGCTGATGAATGGCATCCCCTCCCAGGCAGCGTTGTCATGACTAATGCTGGTAGAGGTGACACTTTAGGGTGCACTTTATTAACAGTGGCAGGGAAGGGGGGCTTCAAATTCTGCAGCTGTGCCTGAAAAAGTCTTCTTTAAATATGGAAATTGTTTCAAACCAGAGTGAACTGTGACTAACTGTATCTTTGAGGGTTTGTTTTTTCCATTGAGCTCTTGCAGCATCGCTGCTTTTCTTCCGTGTGCAATGAAAAACTGCCCCCCAATATACTCCAGCAGTGCCAAGACAGAATCTCTTTGTTTATGCTGCTGTCAGATTGATACCATCCTCTTTACAAGGTTGAGCTAGATAGTGAAAGAATTTTTCCCTTACAAATTATCAGAAGGATAACTGTCCGAACATAAAGAAATAGTTTTGGCAGGGGATTTGTTTTGAATGAAGTCCCCTAGATGATTTTTGCTCTAACAAGACAGCAGGATTATATAGTCTCACCAGGGAAAGAGTTGGATTCAGGAGAAATTCACACAGGATTCACTCTGAAAATAAATCTGTTGAAGCGAACAGAAAGTAAAGTAGCATGTTACCCATTAGGAGCACTTCAGAGGAGCTCAGGGATACAGAGCATTTACTGTCTTGCGTAGTTTGAAGTGCCTTAAACCAAAATTTATTAATTAGGGACATGGCTCTCAATAATTAGGGCTATAGTTCACAGTCTAAGCACATCTAACGGATCCTATCGCTGGTTTAGGGATCTTATCAATGCTTGTCAATATCTAAAGAGCAGGGGTCTAAAACATGGGACCAGATTGTTGTCTGTGGTGCCCGGTGATGATACAAGGGGCAAAGGGCACAAACTGGAACCCAGGAGGTTCCAGCTGAGCAGGAGGAGCAAGTTGTTTGGTGTGAGGGTGTGGGAGCCTGTGCCAGGCTGCCCAGAGAGGCTGTGGAGTCT
>JANHFX010011473.1:0-13210 GCA_027560015.1 Chloroceryle amazona
GCTCTGCACCGCGGGCGGGGACGCACCGGGACTGCCCGGGGAGCGGGAGATGAGGAACGCGAGGAACGCCCAGCTTAGCTCGGGCCGGCTTCCTGTAAGACAAAAAGCCGTGCAAGAGCTGCTCCGCAGGGTAGGACCGCCTGGCACATGCAGAGAAGTGCTCAAGGCCGGGCTGGATGGGGCTTTGAGCAACCAGATGATCTTTAAGGTCTCTTCCAACCCAAACCATTCTACGATTCTATCTCTGCTGGCTTGCTGGATAGCAGTGCTCCTCTCACCTCTGCTGGGCCAAGCAAGCCAGAGCAAGCAGTGCAGAGTGCTGCTTGCTTGGCAAGACCGGCCTTGACATTTGCTCCTAAGAACCTCTTGAACTCTTTCAGAGAGCTGAACACTCATCCAAAACTACAGATTTGATGGAAAGGACCTGTACCACTTCAGGATCTTTTGTGCAACGCATGACAGGGTGAGGCTTAGATTCATCTCCCTCCTTGACAGTTTGAATTATGTCGTGTGTGATTTGGAACGTATAGAAAAGTACTCTTATGGCACCCAACTCTGTCAATGAAAGGGTTAAAACGAAATGCCTGAGTGTAGCTTGGTAAAGGCTTCTGCATGAAGGTCAGGTTTTCAAGGACCCTTCTGAGGAAATAACAAGAAAATACAATTTGTCCGCATCTCTACTTTGTACAGATATTCCCTGAAGGGCTCTCTGCTGAAAGGCAGCTCTCCGTTATGTAGGTTCTTTCTCCTTTTATCATCTGCCCTGGTTTGAAAGTTCTCTCCCCACTCCTCATTCCATTTATCCCCAGCCCCGTTGGACACTGCACTTCACAACCTGGTCAAGCACCATAAGGGCGAGGGCTGCGGCAGCTGCTGGGGCTTTCCCAAGCCCGGGTCAGGGAAACGCACCCACAAATGATCCCTCGGCCGCTCTTGCACTGAGCCCTTTCACCCACCCCTGTCCACAGAGCTCCTGCTTTCTTTGCTTTGGGGGACACACAGACATCAGCTGTCTCCAGCCAAGCTGATGGGAAAGGCTTTTTCCTACCACCCCCTGGCCCTCCCCTGACTTCTGATGAAGTCATCAAGCTACAGATTGCATAACTGATGCACAGGACTATCTTGTGTTATACTGGGAGATGGGCCAACTGCTTCCATTTATAGACAAAAGCAAAGCCACGCTGCCAAATAATGGAGCCTTTGCTGCAGCCACTAGAAGGGAAAAGAGGGGGAAAAATCCCAGGAGCCAAAGGGCATGCTGTGAAGTGACATCACTCAGAGCTTCCTCCGCTGAGCTCCAGCACACAGCTGCCTTTGGGGCTGCAGCCCAAGTCCTCACCTTCAGAACAATTACAGATCTGCTGTCCTGGCCGTTAGGCACGGCGAGGGACGTGTTCGCCCGCGGTAGTGCCGCAGAAGGCACCCTGCTCGGATCGTGCTACGGTACAAGTTAATTCCAGAGTTTAAAAAGGAAGAAAGCTTCGAAAGGAGCCCCGCCAGCTGACGGGAGCCCTGTGCACTGTGCAGCAGCTGGAGGAAATACAAAGATTAGCAGAAAGGTGTTACTTCCAGTGCTGTGTGTTTAGTCATTTCGAGGTACAAGAGTTTACCTTCTCATAGTGAAAACTTCCTGTTTCCAGTTTTAATAACAGGTTTAAAGCCAAGCTTTCTTCAAGCCAGAACGCCACCCTCCCACCTGGAATATTCCTTCTCATTTCCATTTTTTTTGGCAAAAGCTCTTCCTAACCAGTGATGAAAGGCCCCGCTGACATCACTGGGAGCAGCCCTGTGTTGTGTGTCCCAAAACCAGGAGCACAGCCCAGGCGAGGGGTCTCCACAGGCAGGAAAATGCTCCCTAGCTCCTGGGAGTAGAGGTCTTTGCCAAGAGCACCTCTGCACCCCTGCAGTGCTGCCGTTAACCTCTGAGGAGGGGTTGCATGGCCCTGCCCAGTTCAGGCAGTGGTGCAGGGCCAATGTGGGCTTGCGAGTTGCTTTGGCTACCCGGCCAGGGGTGTGCTCACCCACCCTCCTTCCACTGGTCACTCTGGAGGTCTGGCACAGGGACGAAACCTGCAAGTGCTTTGGTGGGTACACATGTGGAAGCAGCAATGCTGGGCTGCCTCTTACAACCTGTGCCTGCTCCAGGCCCAGATGCCATCACACCACAGGAGCCAAGCACCGAGTCAAGTGACTCGGGCTGAGTGCAGCACTCGCAGTTAGTTACAGAGCCTCAAAGCCAACCTAATCCAGGCTTCACGGACAACGCTCTTTGCTCCTGCGCTGCCCGACAGCACCCTCACCCTCCTGCTGCAGCCCGAGCCTTCCTGCCCCTAGACCTCCCACTCCTCCTCGCTCCCTGCTCTCCCTGCTCTCCCCTTCTCCTTCCCTCTGTGTTTTCCTTTCTCTGCCAACAGGCCCTTCTGCCTCTTCGCTCCCCAGCCACCCTCGTCAGTACCCTGGTGAACCTGCTCCTGGGCTGCCCATCATCTTGGTGGCTGACAGCACTGCAGCCCATGCCTGCAGCCTGACTCAGGCTGCCACTGCTCCCGAGGGATCCCTGGGCGATCCGCAGCAACAAGGGGACATCCATCTCCTTCCCCTGGGGCCCTGTGCTCATGCCCAGCGTGGGTGTGGGCATGTAGTCCCCAAAACCAGTGATGGCATGCCCTAGAATGGGAAACAGGTGCTGTATTCTCAGCCTGTCTCTCATCAGCCTGTTACATCTGGGAAGATGGTACAGTGTGACTTCTGATTTTTCACTCTGGCTATTTTCGACAACACCCAAAGCCACCGGGTGCTACTCACAGGCGGCAAACAGCTCTCCTGGTAACGGCGGCTCGTGCAGAGTTACACTCGTTCCACCTGGGAACTGGGAAGCTGCATGCAGCTCTGCCGTGAGATCCTCAGAGAGGGGCAGGCAAAGCCAAGAGGCCGGTTACACGATGGGGAACAGTGCCAAGGCCTCTTCCCCTGAGTCGGCCCTGCTGCAGAACGAGTTCAGACGCACGCGCTGGCCCTGGCTAAGCCTCCCAGGGACCCTGCCAAAGCCTCCCAGGGACCCTGCCAGGCCCCCTCCTGTCTCTGCATCCTCAGCCACCTGCTTTTAAGGCAGCCCAGGGACGGAATTGAGTGTTCAGCCCCTGGGAGCAAAAGCAGATACTGAAAAAGCCAAGCTGCTGCTCACAGAGCCAAAAAAGAGCCACAGTTTCCAAATGGGCACCATAACGTGTCCAGGCAGGTTTTTAGAGTTGCAGAGCACCCAGTAAGATGAACTTTTGTAGGGACCTGGCTGCTTAGTCAATGCCTACATGGGAGTTGCCCTCTGTTGATGAACTTGTCCTTAGTTAAGCAATAGAAGCACAAAACCTGTGCCCTCCCTGTGCATTTCCAGGGCTCAGCTGAAGTGAGGGGATCCCCTGCGGAGGTGCAGGGCTGATGCAGATGCATATATGTACACTTAGGCACATTAAATATAGGTGACTTTAAAAAGAGAACAAAGGGGAGTGGAAAAGGTGTTCTCCTCTTTGTCTCAAATCTTACATGCCTCTTCCTCATCATCTGGTGATTTACTCCTTCCGTATGTCATTCAATCTCCCAACTACAGCTAAAAGCAATCACACAATTTTCTTTCAGAACAAGCAGAACAACCACCAGCTGATGCCCCGAGAGCCGGGCAGCTGGGTAAGGCAGGGACCAGCCAAGGAGGACCTACCAGGCCCTCCCTGCACAGCCTGATGATTGTGGTGAGCTGGCTTGGCTCCTGATAAAGGCCGGGGGACAAAGCAGGACCCCAGGGAAAAGGGGGCCGTTCCAGGCAACCGCTGGCAGAAATCAGTGGAAGATGGGCATTCCACATCTAGAACAAAGCGTTTCCCAAAAAGCTGAGGGAAGCAGAGACTTGAAAGCAGGGTCTTAATGTGCAAAATGGACAGTCAGACGTGAGCTCGCTGTGCCATTCTGTGGTATGTGAACTCATGCGATCCTTGAATATACAAAGAACGGAAGAGCAAATAAAAGCCAGGAGGTGGCTTATCCTGCACACTCCATTAGAAGAACGATACTAGAAACGTGTATACAATCAGACGTCTACATTTTAGAGCAGAAAAAGACGACACAAAAATTATTTGAGGCGGAAAGTGTCTGCCAGTGAGTGACTTAAAGAGCTCAATCCGTTTAGCTTACCACAAAGAAAACTGAGAGATGCTTTGACCATGATGTATAAAAATACCTTCACGGGGAAGAAATCCTTTAAAGAGTTCTTTTATCCACTGAAGAAGGCAAAACCAGATACGAGGGCTGGAAGCTGAAGACAGATTCAAATCAGAAAGAAGAATCAAATTTTTACACTATGATTTCATTACCTATCAGAAATGGCAGACGTCCACGTTTTGATGTCTGCAAGGATGACAGCCCTTTGGATAAACACAGCTTGGTGGTGCGACTGAATGGCCCGCGACACACGAGACAGAACAGCCCTGCTCTATCTAACATCCCTCACCTCTGCACAGCTCTGAGCTGCTGCTCCCTGGCCCCCACGGAGGCACCCGGCCAGGGCGAGGCTGCCACCCACTACTCCTTTATCACGGGGCTCTTGAGGTACTGCAGGCGGCCACGTCTCTGTCTATATTTGTATGATAAAAAGGGGGTCTCTGACCTATTACTGGGATCAAAAATATTCCTCCATTTCCATATACTGTGTCACAGTAAAATACAACCTCAATCTGCCCGGTGTTTTCAGAGCAGACTGAAAGCACGGTCCTATCTTCCCCCTGAAATATTTCTATTAAATCCCTTGTAATGTTGTTACTGATCGTGTCTGGCAGGGATCTTGATCCCTCTCTCTAAATCAGGCTGCCCAAAGCAAAGCCACCTTTTGCAGAATGGTACCATCTGACAGACTAAGGGAATTACCAATCCATTCATTTCAGACTTTTGTTTTGGTTTGGCATTTTTTGCCTTGAAAGAGACAGCGTACAGGGCAAAGGGATGGAATATGCTGGTTTGCAACTCCAACACTGGCAGCAGGCTCCACAGAGCCGATTGCTTAACCTATTTCCTCTGTCATCTAGTCTCAGGGAGGGGCTACAAACCTCTCCCCAGGCCCCCGGTTGCCATGGTCTTTCATATAGCATCTGAGTGAACAAGATCCCTCTGACGTTTGACACCAGACCTCTGCATGCAGCCAATTTGTTTTCCTTTCACCTCCCTTTGCCTGCATCTCTCCTGCCCGTGTTTTCGATACGGTTTATTCTTTTGATAGAACAAACAGGGTCTGTCAGGCTATTACTTCTGTGTATTTTTGTTTGTTCATTAGAGGGAATAATTTCTTCATTTCTGGAGGCAAAGTAGATAACAAAGAGTTCTCAAATGAGCAACTGTTTTTCTAACACCGTTTAAGAGCTAAAGACTGTTGGAAGTTCATCTCAAAGACGGCGAGGCAGAAGGTTGTCATTTTACTGGGTGGCACTAGAAGCCCTGCCTCCCTATGCACCCATTTCTGCCTCAGCACTCTGGTTTCACTCTGGAAATCCTGAGCAGTGCTGGTGGGATTCAGAAACGCAGCGCCCCAACAGAATGCTTTGAACGTCAACCAGGGTAATTCAAACGGGCTCATTTCCTCTATTTCAAATGACAACTCTGGCATTTTCTCCCTTTCCCCAAGAAAAAAACCTTTGCAGGGGAAATCACTCCTGCTTTGCCATCTTGTTTTGTCCTCAGTTTCACCAGCTCGTTCCAAGGTACAGAGAGTAATGGTATAATGGTTGGGTTTGTGTGCTGAGGAAGAACTGATCATTTATCTCAAATTACTCATTTCCCTCTAATTCCAAATTTTTATTGGTCTTATTATCTTTAGGAGACAAAAATGGGTCAGCCCAAATTAAACCCAAAATAGCCTCTACATAAATGCCTTTGAAAAGGAGAAATAAGTATACAAATATAAAAAGATTTGTGAAGTGTAAAATTAAGATGAGGTTGTCTTATTTGCTTTAACGAGTTACAAGTCCCAGCTCAAGCAGAACCACTTGCAAGGCTGTGGCTGTCACCTAGTACCTGCTTAGCCACCTGCAGCACGTGAACCTTGTGGTCCTGGGCAAGTCCCCATGGCTATGGCCATACAGGTGTTTAGCAGGGTCTAGTGACTGTGGTAGCAGCTGGCCCGGAGGAGCTGAGACCTGAGAGGGCACAGAGCCCTTGTGACCCTGTGAGGCAGCCAGCGCAGCTCCTGCAGCTCCCACCCAGCCCCTGCAACAGGAATGAACCCTCCCCTCTGCAACCTCACCTGCTCTTAAGCTGTTAGCACCAGTGCTCATTTTCCAGTGAAATGGTATTTTCCACACTTTTCTCGGAGAGAACTCATGGGGTTAATCACGACATCAGTTTGACCCACAGAAGGGAATGGCTGCACAGACAAGTTTCTGCGAGGCGAGCCCGGGTGCGGTTTTACAGCGCGTCGGTTACTCAGAGCTTACTCCCACATAGGGCTCCCACCCTGCAGAGGCACGGAGCAGCCCGCCTTTCCCTGAAGAGTGGCCACCTGGCATTAGCGATTCAGGGCAAGGGGTCTGAAAATGTGTCACAAAGCCAGCCCCTAACTGGCCTCTTGGTGCCGTCCCTGCTCTCCCAACGCCCGCCTGCCCGCAGTGGCACCGCTTTCTGAGCTGCGACCCCCAAGCTGGGCTGGCGGCAAGGAGGGAAGGAAGGGGAGGATTTGAAGAAACACCAAAGTGCCCAACATTATGTTTTACACACATTGTGAAGGCTGCAAGGCCCCCCCAAAGACTGCTGCGGGAAGCTGTGCCAGCGCAGCGCTTCGCCACACGCCCTACTGCTCTACAAGCGGGCGGCAGCCTGCAGGCAGCAAAAGGCAGGAGGAGAGAGTTGAAAACCAGCCCACACAAGAGCTTTTCTGCACCCTGTCCCCCCTGCCTTCCACCACAGGCACAGCTGAGGACTTTCAAAGGTACAGAGGAGCTGTGACTGCCCTCTCAGAGCCAGCTTGGCTCTGTCTTGTCAGATTTCTCAGGGCTTCAGCACCTGGTCAGGGAGTGGAGCAAGAGCTGAGCTCATGGAAATGGCTGGACCCTGAAGCCAGTGCCTGTTAGAAATTCTCCTCCTAAAGGTTTTAGCTTTAATTGATGCCCTGTTCGAGTTCAACCTGGAGCAGGAGGGAGGAAAGCTAAGGATAATCATGGCTAGAGAGCCCCGGGGAAGTGGGAGAGAAGAAAAATGGAAGATGAAAGCAAGCGAATGGTTTAAACAAACAGTCGCACAGGGCCAATGAAAAGGGGGAACGGGGGGAAAATGACACAATAAAAATAAATGCTACGAGAGAAAGAAAAGCTTCTACTGCACGTAGGGAAAAAAAAATGTGTGGCCTGGAAAAAAGCAAAAGTATGAGAAAAAGATGCTCTAATGGAGCTCTCCAGCAGCAAACACTGACCCATTACCAGGCAACCCCTTTCCTTCTAATGGCCTGAGCCTGTACCACATTATCACCTTGTACCCCGTGGAGTTCGCTGGTTGTGGAGGTATTTCACGGAGCCTGGCTCTTGCTCACGCCTGGCAGAAGCTGCCTGAAGTCTCCTGCGGATGATTGCGGAGATTTGTTTTCAGTCTAGGTGAAATTTTGTTAAATTTCCCCTTGGTTGTTCTGTTTGAGCATAATCAAAAGGTATTTTTCACACTTAAGGGTGTTTTTCAGATCCCTTTCTCTGTGCTGTGATAAATGAAATCCCTTTCATTTTTAGAAATTCAAACTTGGCACTTGGGTTGCTCCTCAGCAAGCAGCATGTAATTTGCCAAGCCTGAAAGAATCCTGGCTGAGAAATAAACACAGTGGGCCATATGCTCTCCTTCCCATATGCAGAAGGCACCTTACTTCAAAAATTGGGAAGGGGCCGCAATCGCCCCATGTTGCTGCTGCTGCCAAGGGGAAAAGAAAATCCACAGAAAAATTTAGAGGAAAGGTTTGGGACTCTCACAAAGTAGCCGTCTTTATGCACACCTCCAGGGACCTCCACCGCCCTGTTGCCGGCTCTGTCACTGGCTCCTGGCCTGGCAGAAATGTGGTGAGGAGTCAGGGAGTGCGCGTGCCACGTCCCTGGTGCTCCCAGTAAAGCTGCATTATCTTTACCGGTATTGCCTGGCACAACTCGCTTTGCAAGTGAACAATCTGCAGAGCACAACTGTTCCTTTAATACTACTCTTTCCTAGCTCGTTCACATCATGCCCTCATGGGAGGGAGATCACACACCAGTAGGACTCAGGTGAAGCGAGGACTTCCTTCTGCTCCATACCCTTAAGAAACACCGAGGGAGTGAGTGCCACGTACATGCAGTACTGCAGTTTTCCGATGGGCTCTGGCAGGTGATGAGCGGGACAGATAAAAGCACCAAAGCAGACGCATCAGGACTTATGAGGAACGGTCATCTGTACAAATTAACGCATAAAATCCATGATCTGACACCAAAGAGCTGGCGCAAGTCCCTTGTCTGGTTGCAGGTGCTTGCCTGTGCAGCCTCTCTGCAGGTGGCATCTCAGTCTGAAATTGAGAGCCCAACGTTCCCAAACAGAAGTCAGCAAGCCCAAGGGAAGTGCTCTGCCACGGCAGCTGCCCAGAAAAGCCACACTGGCTTCGCCGTGGTTTGAAATAACTAGCTGCTGCTAAGCGGAGGTGGCTGGAATGGCACATCAGGTCTGTGATTTCACGAGCTAGATCTCTTAACATCCTTGAATCCAGGCTACCCAGATCACCAAGTTCCAGTACTTGAAACGTGTGATTTTCCTTCCACCTTGGACATGGTCTTTGTGCTTCCATTAGCCACCCGGCCTTTGTTTTGACATTCAGTCTTATTAGCCCGAGTGAAAACTGAGACGAGGTGTTCTGATTTGGGCTCTTGCCTGGGTTGTCTTTAACCTTGACATGCTCTTCACCACACAGTTTCTCTCTTCTCTCTGAGGTCTCCTTTATTTACATGGCTAAGGAAAACTCTGCTGTTGAATTAATTTCTTTTGTAAGGCCCAACACAGCTCAGCTTTCAGCAGTACTGACTTTATCCCCGGACTTCCAGGTCTCTAAGGCTTGCTTTGCTGACCAAGCCCTTATTCGCGCTGTCTGAGGCTTTCTGGATATCCTTGATTCCTCTTCTGAGACAATTAACTTATCTCTTAAGCTTTATACTTGCCTTTTTTTCTTTTGTTCGGTTTTATTTTTTGCTGCTGTTGCTTGGTTTTTACTTCCCCTACACAACAAACACTTTTTTTGCCCCCTACCCCGCCACCTTCCTAATGCTCACTGATGTTGGCCAGCCTAACTGGCACTCCCAGCTGCCTTTTTGCAGCCCTTGGCTGGCTCCCCAGGCCCTGTGTACACTGGGGGCCGGCCTTTGCACAGCATTGTGTTGATCTCTGCCGTGAGACTTAGCACGGCAAGAGACAATCTCCCTCTCCTCCCACGTGCTTTCCTTCGTGTCCTGCCTGGCTATCCCCTCCTGGCCACAGCGGACTCACTGGTGGTCCCCAGCCCTTCTGCTTGTCCTGGTGACTTCACAATGTCCTGTGTTCTTATCTCTCTTGCCATTAACTGTCTCCTCCTTCTTTACATCTTTCTCTCCTCTCACTCTTGCCCCTAGCAGCACAAGCTTTATCTTCATGCTTTGAAAATAAAAAATAAATCCAAACCACCCTTGACTCCAAGTGACTCTCCAGCCCTCTCTCTCTTCTGTCATCTCCACGCTTACCAAGTGTGCTGCTGATGATTTATATGATTTAGATTGAAGTTCGTCTCCGTCTCTAACATGGATTCTTTTCCAAACCGGCTTTCAGATCTCACCTGTCTCAGAAACCAGTGTCACAGTCCCTGATACCCTTTGTCTGGCTGCAGCTCTGCCCTTACACCAGGCTCGCTGCTGCAGCCCGTTGGCTCTTTCTGCTGCCACCGACTGCAGTCCACTGGAAGTCTGGTCCTACTCTCCCAGTGCTCCTACTTGACTCCAACACCTTCAGTCACTTGCTCAGTGTTACTTGGACTAGTTTGTCACTACTGACCCTCCCACCCACCACTGTTCTGTGGGTCTGTGTCCTCACCCCTAATCCTTCCCTCTCACTCATAACTCTGAGCAAGTTCACTCTCTGTACACACACAAGGACCTTCACCAGCGACTCTCAGACCTATCTCTGTTCCCAGCCAGTTCTCATCTGTTCCAACTAAATTCATGTGCTGCCTCTGGGATCACCTTGTGGATGTCTGTCAGCTCCAGCTCAAAGTAGGCTCTCATCCTACTCCCTGGGTCTCCTCTGCTTCCTGTTTCTTCAGTCCCCATGGACAACACTGTCACTTGCCTGTCACTCAGCCCACAGCCTGGTTGTCATCCTTGCCTCAAACCTCCCTGCAGAGTCCCAGCCAGGCTCTCATCGCCTCGCACCCTGATGGTTGCAATCTTACCCAGCTTGCAGAGAGCCAGAGTGCTGCTGCCCAGGTCACTTTCTTTGCCTGTCATTTTGACTGTACCACCTCTCTCTTCGCAACCCTCTCTTGGCTTCCCCTTTGTTTGAATTTCAGCCCCCTCCCTTGCTCTCAAGCCCAGCTGCAGCACATGCCACCTCACGCATCATCTCTCATTCGCTGCTGAGACCTTCCCTCATCCCATCATGACCCACTCTTTTCCACATGTTCCATTTTAGCTAGAAGTGCCTTCATGCTTTCCTCCCTGCTGGATTTCATTTGGGGGAAATGATTCACAAAACCACACTGATCTGATCCCAAACTCTGGCCCCGGTATAGTTACATTCGTAGACATTCCTGTCTCCATGATGTCCAGCAGTCTCTTCTGTTTCCTTGTAGTCCCTGGTATGTTTGTCTCCCTGTGTTATCTCTTATCTTACACTTAGGTTGGAAGTATTCGGTGAGGGAAGGAAATCTATTCACAACCTGCGTCTGCACAACGGGACTCCTAAACCGTGACCGTGGCTCAGAGGTGCTGCCCGCCATAGGGCAGGGAGTTACAAATACAACTTACATCTGCGTACAGCTAAATATGCTACTTTATATTCTGTAGATGCGAGAACACCGACATTTCAATGTGCCCTTGCTCCACTTCTTCTTCTCTTAAAGGACAAAATCCTAGGATGAGATATTGTATGCTGGAAGAGTCAGGAAATGCTAAGTTACAGTTCCCACGGCAATTGTAACTCAGCCTCATACGGTAAGGCACAAAGGTTATCACCGTATCCAGTAACAGAGGATGCTGAACACATGCAAAGTGACCAAATTACTGTCGAGGCAGATAACCGGGTCTTTGAACTTTTGTGCAGGTAAAATCTTAGTCATTTACTGGACTTTTAGCATTTAATTCTAGAAATGTGAAGCCCAACATCCTATAAATAAACATCAAAACTGCATTGGAGAGCAAGTAACCGGTCCCAGCGGTAGCTCGTAGCCCTCGTTGCAGAAACACAGCTAATGGCAACAAGAAATATTTCCATTACTTTATGAGCTCTGGTAGCTGTCAACCGAGAGAGGGATCTGCCGATCAGAGAAATCTGGGAAGACATCGGCGTGTCAGAACAAGTGAAAAGACTTGACACAGAGGGCACATTTTTGTTGAGCAATTTGCATTAGCACTTCTGGACAAATTCTACATTTCACATGCAATTCACAACCCAACAGCAGCGCTGCTAATTGGTGCAGTTGCCACTCAACTACGGTGCCTCGTTTGAGTTATCGCTAACGTGAATGAAGCCTACAGACTTCTTTTGAAAAAATGCAGCAATTATTTGGAAGGTTTTGAATTGGGTTCCCCCTGCCCCCACTTTTATCCTTATAATTTCATTATCTCGATAACTTAAAAAGGACGTGGAATAGAAAAAAAGCCCCACAAACATCAGAAAAGTCCCGTTGAAGTTATTACCAAAAAAACCCAAGCACCCTGTTTGCAAAGAACGATGCCCTTCATTAATGTAGCCGTCAGCCAGCCGAGCGCGTCCATTTGAGCGTGTCCCAGGGTGCCAATGCAAAGCTACGCGCCGATCGGAAAGCGTAACAGGAAAAAGTGGCAGAGTACTGGTGACTCTGAAAATCCCAGACACCAAACCAAGGCTGTGCTCTGCACGTATCTAAAATGCTGATGGGATGACAGAATCTATCTGCTTCCTCTTAGGTGGTATTAGAAGTTATTTAACTGAAAACAGGGCAGATCTCTCATCCGTCATTCTTTATCTGCTGTAAAATCGAGTCTCCTGAGAAAAGGAAACAGCTTCCACACTGCAGCTTTCTATTACCACTGCTCAAAATGCTCAGGCAGCTGCAGCTCAGCTGAACGAAGGTTTGGCTGCCTCCTTTTCATAAGTTGGGCAGCTATTTTTAGGCCATATTTCCTTTAGGCCCCTACAGTATGAAATCCAAAGGAGCTAATGGGATTGGCAGGTGCATAGATTATTGGTGACCTCCTCTAGCCCAGCATTCACATTTTTCATAAGGTACAGTGAAAAAGGGAACAACCTGCAGTTAAAGATCTCTCCAGCCAGCCTCGATACCTTTTGTATTCAAATGCTCAATGAGAGACCAATGAGCAGTAGCTAAAGATGGAACAGCACGAGAAAAAAATATACACACACACCTAGATCTAAAATCTACACCTGAGAAACTTGATTTTTAACAGAGTATTTTGGTGACATCTCTACAGACAAATACACATCTGTAGCATACTTTCATTCTGACCCTGATCTTTCTGCAGCCGCCAGAATCCCATCCCCATTCTGGCTTTCCTTGAGATCTCCTGCTAGGAGTCCAACCTCACTGTTGTAGAAGTCACCAGCAAAAGCCACATCTTATCCACCGCTCCCAGGCGTGCTCCCCTCAGAAAGAACCAGAGAAACTACAGCTAAGCTGCTGTGACTCCCAATCCTGATCACGACTGGGTCTGAATCCTGGATACCAACGCCATTTCATTTTCTGCAGTGAAGCACAAACCAGACTGTTGGGCAAACTCTCATAATACAGCTTTGTGGTGTAGATAACTCAGCCTGGGCTTCCTTCTGCCACACCCTGGGTTATAGGCACAGCCATCGTATTTCAGTGACTAAATCCTGATTTGCAGGCCCGATTATTTTGAATACAACTGCACAGCCTTCTTGGAAATTGGTGCCCTGTACATCCCCCCCCACCCCCCCCGGATCCCCTGGCTGTTTCAGTGGTACTGAGGGAGGCAGG
>JANHFX010011473.1:13226-34738 GCA_027560015.1 Chloroceryle amazona
ACCCAGCACTGCCTCTGCTGGGCTGCTCCAGAGGGCACTTCAGCCCAGCTGGGCTCTCCTCTCCTGGCCCTCCTCTCAGCATCCCTCCAGCATTCACCTGGCAAGGCACTAAAAAAAAAAAGCCCCTGAAATCTCCAGGGATATGGGTTGCCTCCTTCCTTCCAGCTACTTTATCCTTTGCCTGTATTCAAAAATCAGAGAGCTGATACCTCAAACCCTTCACAAAGAAAAGCAAACGGTGCCTCTGTGACACCACAGGCTGTACCTCCCAACGGCAGAGCAGGGCTCCAATTTACCCACACATGGTGTGGCCGTCAGCTGTGATTCTATAAAAACTGCAGAAGATACCTTTGGACTTCTTTATTTCTTATTTCTTGACATATGGAGGGACTGGGGAGTTTGCAGCTTCCCACCTGCTTAAATATAATTCACTACAAACCATCAAACAGATGCGTTCAGCCCTTTGTAGACATATCATTACCTTATGTGTTCGTGTAACGCACATCTGGAGCGCACTGGCAGTACACCTAGTTAATGTGTGGGAGACTCCTAGGTTCAAAGCCTCCGGTGTTTCTTTTGTTCTCTAATGAATCCTTCTTTTGTTTAGCTCCCCCTCCCCTTAGTTTGTAGCTGTAACTCTGTCATTAGCATCTTAGAAATCTTTTTCCTCCAATACTACCTACAACACTGCAATAAGCTAGCTGGGAACCTACGAGGAAGCACCTGAATGAATCATGATTCTTATGACAGGTTTAACAGGTCTGGGTCACTGTTTTCAGCAGTACTGTTGCTTAGTTAGCAAACTCGGTAATCAAATATTCCCCTAAAAAGCCAGGGAGATTCCTGAGCCATATTCCAGCTTGTAAGCTAAGTTCAGAATGTTTCAAATAAAAGATGCATTCATGACTACCAGGAGTGTCACAATCTTTTCGAGTTTCTGCAGACCCACATCTGCTTCTCAAGGGTCCAAAAATCAAAGCATCCAGGCTCCTCCACAGCAGCCCACTGGAAACGCTGCTCTGTCTCCTCTGGGTGAAAACATTTCATTGAATTTTCACTGGACTTCAACTTAATGACCCCAACCTGATTTTGTAGATAGTGTGCATGAAAACATCCATGTGATACTGAGATATCATCTGCGACACAGACTGGCAACTGTGGTGCCCACCAGATTTGCTGTCCCCCCGAGTGCTGGCATCTTCCTGGGCTTCATCAAAAGTGACCAGCTACCAAGTTCTGGGAAACAGGCAGCAGAAGATGCTGATAGGGAAATGACCACTTAGGGACTGCTAGGGATGGCCAAAGGTCAGGGTGTGATCTGGGGAATTTTCTCTGTGAGAAACCCAGTGGCAAGGCAGGAAAACCACACCACTGGCAAAAGTGTCAGGAGTCACGCGTGCTGCGCAGCTTACACCTCACGGACGCCTCATGCTTCCACCTACTGTTATCTGAATAACTGGGCACCCTAGAAAGACAGATCAGCTTTACAAAGCGCACTGTGATTCTTGGCCACCATGCTGATATGTGCCTAACTTCGTTAGACAACTCAAACTGTAACAGAATGGGCAGATTTCAGCATTCAGCTTGTCACTGGAAAAAAAAAAATCAGCTCCTTAACAAGCACGACACATTAGCAATGTGTATTGTTGCCCTATCCTCATCAATTAGCATTATTATCTTTATGTAACTGTAAGTGGCATGTTTTCTTTGTTGGCTTCTTTCCAAGATCATCTGTTACTCTGAGCTGAGGTAGTAGCATGTGCTCTCATTGCTTGTGATGAGACTTCTCTCTCTCTAAAACCAGAAACACACTGCCACCTGAAGAATGGTGTAGTGACGATGCCCAGGAAAAAGACAACCATAAATAAACCCGTTCTTCCTCTCCCTGACTTTTCAGAAACAACCCTGCGGCAAACTCCAGCTCCTTTGGCTAGCCACTAAAACCAGCAAAGGCACAAGCTAAGGCAGAGCCCCAAGCCTTCCAAAAGCTGCTGGTGAAGTGATGTAGGGAGCTCCTGGAGTGCCCCTGCCCCGTTCCTTCTCCCAGCAGAGTGGGAACCTCTGTTCCGTAGCTCTCTGCCGTGACTGCAGTGACACCCTGACACAAAGCTCACCTGGCAGCAACCTCCCTTCTGAAACCCAAAAAGCACCACACTCACACCGATCAACCATCAAATCTGCAGCTGCAGATGAGGAAGGCCTGCTGCTGCATCTTCACAGACACAGCTGCTCACAAGAGGAAACGACCAGAGATTTACTAGGGTGAAATCAAGGTATACAGCCTGAAAGACTAATTAGCTTTTTCCCACCCCTCAAAACATTTTCTTATGGCCTAAAAATACCTTCTGTGTCTTACATGCAACGAAGAGGAGCACACTGACTGCTAACAGCCACATCATAATAAAGTCACCTCTAAAAATTCAGGAAGCAAAGATACTCCCGTTCCCAAGCTTGTACTCGGAAGAATCACACTGAGTGTGCAGCACCAGTTTGGCACTGGTGCTAGGAAGAAAAACAAGCCAGTGCTGTGTGTGTCATTTATGTTTTTACTGTTATTTTCCCTCAGTAATCTTAGACTTCCTCAAAATTAATTTTCTTTTCTTCCCCAAAGGCTGTGGCCATGCTGGTTAGCACAAGTGAAAGCTACAACATTTTTCTGAAGCCCAAGTGGTTGCCTACAGGGTGGAAACCTTCACCCACCATGGACTGCGTAGTCAAAGCGGAGCGCAGTGCTGCAGCATAGGTCATACGGGCTGCTGCTGGAATGCAAACAAGATTAGCGCAGAAAGAGGTCCAAAGAATATTCAAATGCCAAAACAAACTTAATTGCCCGATTAATTGAACGAGGTTCCACCTCCTCCAGAATAACTCAACCCGTTCAGCACTGGAAAAAACTCGTGTTGACACTGCCCTTGTTTGTTTGGCTGCGTGTCAGCCCGAGAGGGTATATTTAGCTTTAGTGCACTTGCAGGATTGCATCTTGCAGCTCAACAGGAAATCTCTGGAGTCAAAGCTAAAGATATCACTGCGCGCTCGGAAATTTACGGCCAGCTGTAAAAGTGGAGCTGTGGTGGTCAGAGTGCTCAACAGCCTTCTTTTAAATGAGCAGGGAGCCTGAATTAAACACTTCACTGTACTGAGTTCATGGCAGGCAGGGTGCACCCACCGAGCTAAAAATAGCAATAGAGGAGGCTCTTCTCTTGCTGGGATAATGCTGAATTGATACATCGTGTTCCCGTTCCCAAGCTTGTGCTCACGAGTAGGTGGGAGGGGGAGAATTCCAAGGAGGGAGAGCTGAGGACCGCACGCACACAAAGCGTTGCTGAAGGAGCACAGAGATCTCCTCCTGCTCTGAAGCCTTCAGAAATTTTAACAGTTGTCAGATCCATTTCAAAAGAGATAGATCTTAAAAGAGAACATCCCTCCAACACAGCTTTTCTTTTCCATAAAAAAAAAAATAAACCCCCTAGATCTGGGTTGTGGCACCAATTCCAGGGCCAGTGAACACACAGAATTCCTTTTCTACAAGCCCTGCCTGCCCATTATGCTTTTATGTGCTATTTTGCCTGATGCTCCCATGGCCCCTGAGCACACATCTCCAGTGCTGGACGAGGACAGAGCAGCTCAGCTGCAGCCTCACCCAGTGCCTCAGTCTCGGAGAAATACATTACTCAGGGGGAGAAGTTATCAAAGAGAGTTTTGCACCAAAAGTTGAAATGGTTAAAACCTAACCTGAGTATGGGAACTCACACCTCTACGGTCTCTCTCATGAAGTCACTGGTGGATGGCCCACAGCACCAGCATGCCAGGCGAGCACCTGAAGGGTGGCCCTGTGAGATGATGCCAGCCATGTGCCCGAACCAGTCATGCTGCCTTGCTGGGTTCAGTCACCCAGCAGGTGGAAAAAAGCAACCACTGCAGAAACCCAGGGAAGACAAGGCCTCGGAGCAAACTGTCCCTTGCAGGGAGCTGCTCTGCATGCAATCCAGATGGCCGCATTGTACGAGCTTCACACAGCATTTTGTAAAGCACCGGGCTGCATTAACTCAGTGAAGCTCCACTGAAGGATTACGCCCTTACACTTCACCAGAGTTAAGGCAAGAACATGACCTAGGACCACCCTCTGCTGAGATAATGAAAAGGTAGGCTGTAAAAACAGGTCTTGTTTTCTGTTAATAAGTGCTTTCTTACACTATCTTACATCTTCCTCTCAAGTGATGGCTAGCTGACTGCATTTCACCTCAGCTTTGGGAGTGCTTTGTATGGTCCAAGTAATCCGAGTAAGCTGGAGCACGACTCTCTTTGCTCAGTGGCAGGACAACTATGGATGTTTATGAAGCAAAATCAAAAAGGAATAAATGTAAACAAGCCACCCCTCTTTGAAGAGCTTGTTGGGATACAAAGTGTTCTGTTAATAGCTGTGTAAGGAAGTACCCCGGCCTTAGAGTCTTGCGTGCTGCTGATACCAAAAAAAGCAACTTTTAATCTAAATAAGATTAGCTTGTTTTCTTTGAAGCAAAAAGTCACCAGTGCTGCCCTGCCTACAGCTGACTGGTCTCACTAATTTCTTTGCGTCCAGACAGGTCATTAACTGGTGGAGAAGGGATGGGTGGGTAGGTAGGTGGATGCAGTCTTTGGAAACGTGCAGAATCTGTTTTTATTAACCCTACGCAGGAGAAGACTAGTCGCAAGGCTGGAGTGTGGCAGCCCAATGCGTTCACAATCTGGATTTTGGACAAATCCACTCCCCTGCCTCACGCCTCAGCATCCCCACCCGTATGACAGGCTGGAGCTGATTTCACCAGGCTGCCCAGACCTCAGCAAGGCAGCCGGGATCCAGGGAGCTACACTGCCAGCACGCTCCACTTACAGCCTCAGAGAAGACATTTTCTACAGACAAACCCAGAACTGCATTCCTTGTCCACGTGACCCTGAACAAAAAAAAAAACGTGGGCTTCTTGGTTAAAAATGGGGTATTTGCTGTGGCCCAGCCAGTGCCAGTTTTTCTGGATCCCAAGACACCCCTCTTCTCACTCCTGGATCTGGGTGAGGCGCAGTGGCAGAACCTCTTGAATCTACTGTGGCTGTCGGAAGCCAACAGCTCTGCACTCCCTACAGCAACTGCCTCCTCTTCAGCCCGTGCGATTTGAGAGCTGCACGCCACCAGGCACCTGTTCGGCCCCTCATTACAGGCGCCTCTGTGGTGCCAGGGCAAAGCTCAGTTGCTGTTAGAAGATTTAAGGGACGATGTCAAGACAGGCCCAGTTTGGCTGTGGCCGGCTGCTTTCGGCTGCTCCCGAGCCACCGCTGCTTGCTGGAGGAGCTGCGGTGCCTCTTGGGCTGTGCTGGTGTGTTACGCTGCTGGCACTGGCTTGCTTATTGCTGAATCCACTGAAGGAAGCAAAGCCAGCAGAAAACAGGAGACCCCTCAGCAGGGAGGAATCCTACAACAGAATTCCCAGGCATGGAAGAACTCCTGGAGGTGAGGAGCCAAGGTACCGGCCCAGCCGCCTCAGTGAGCGCCAGGGTACAAGGCTGCTCGGCAGCCCGCTCTCCTGGGGCGGCTCTTCAGGATGGTGACAGCTCTGCGGAGCAACGCACCGCCATCCCAAAAACTCACTGTGCCAAGCCTTGACCTGACTGGCAGATGATGGGAGTCGAGCCACAGCCCCCTGAGGACGCTCCAGATGCTCAGACTTCGAACCCGCTGCTTTGGTTAAGCTGTCTACACTTTCTATTATGCGATGTACTTTGAGCTAAAAAGGCTCTCCTTGGATAATCCTGGCGGTTTAGAGCTTTACCGCCAGGAGAGCTCTCTAAGGGCACTGTTTAGAGAAGTGTCGTGTACGAGCATCAGAATCACAGAAGGCAGAGATGGAGATCACCCAGCCCGTCTCTCAGCCTGTACAGGGTTGCTCCCAGGAGGACTTTTTAGTCCAACACACGGGAATTACTGTAACAAGAGAATCTCACAGCACATCAATGCTCCTTAACAAACAATGAAAAGCCTGGGAAGAGGAGGTGATCAAGAACTTTGTGATATATGCCCGTTAGCAGACAGGTCGTTCTAGAGATGGCCTGGAGAGTGTTCTTGTTAAAAGCCAATTGGATGACTGACATTTGAAAAAAAAAAATAAGATACATGTGTCACTTTTCACCAGCTTCCCCCTGGCTCAGTTCAGACAATTACAGCTTAACTACCAGGGTTAAGTTGAAGCCTTCCACAATGTCAGAATATGAGACAGAGAGGGACATTGTCAACTTCTTCGGGTATTGAAATCTCATTTATGAGTAAGGAAGGCATTCTCTGTCAGCTCTTTCACATCTGAAAGAAGTAAGTCAAAGTAGTTACAGAAGAAAAAGGTGACGGCTGTTTTTCACAGTAGCCTTTACCCATGGGTCTTGCATTCACACGACTGCTGTGAGAGGAGCCTACTCAGAGCCCCTCTGGGGTAAAGCCGTTTTGCCGTTTGATACGAGGGGAACAGCACCTTCCACACAAGCCTCCTCCTGATGAGCTCCATCAGAAGTTTCCCAAGCAAGTTTCCAGAAGAGCTGTCACCACGTCACCCACAAGCCTGCCGGCTGCATGCCTAGGGCCAACACGTGCCCGTGGGTACAGACTGAACTGGCAGCATTGCCACCCTTGAAATCACATCCCTGCATGTGCTGCAAGGTGCTGCTTTACCACCCTCCCGCCATGTGCTCCCTGACGCTGCAGAAGCTTTCGGGCCACTTTCTGATCTATCTCTCACCTTCCTATGGTGTTTGCCATGCCATGACAGCACTTCAGAGATCAATGATGCTGAGGCATCTCGTGCCAGTGAGGAACCTTTGATCAAAGGTAAGTTCCCAGTTCCCCTCCCTTAGTGCCCTGCTGAGCTGAAACATTGATCTTGGTACAAAAACCGACGCGTAAAATCCCGAGGTGTGATGACATTACTGCTCTGCTTATACGTGGCCAGGCTCAGCAAGGGGGAAGCAGCAGACACACCAGTTTCCAAGAAGCAGCCAGGGAAGGCAGAAACTTGAAGCAAAATGATGTAGAAAGCTATTAAATTTCTTTCTAGTGTTGCCAACATAACTAAATGTTATGATGGCATTTAGTTATATTTAGAGAGGGAAGAAGGTTTTGCTGTCCGATACCATTTTTAAAGACTTCTTTTCCCCCCAGTATTTAATTAGTTACCTGGAGCTCTAGAAATCAAGAAATCCAATACACAGCCCTTCGTTTGGCCAGAACCCACTACTGGCTCCTGAACATATCCATTCAACAGGGATAACATTCCCAGTGTGTTGAGACACCATGTGCAAAGTCAAATTACTTCCTCCACATACATTTCATCACTTCTAGAGCAAAATTTGTTCTTGGACACTTGCACAAAGACCACGCCAAAAGGAATGGATCCGCACGTACATTTGCAAAAAAAAGCCTTTGGCTTCCTGAAGGGAAAATTTTTGTTGTTGTTTGGTTTTCAGCAAAGGCCTCTTTCCAAGGGCACAAGGAACCACCCTTCTGCAAAACAACAAATTACAAGTGTTTCCCTCCACCACACACACGCTCTGTGGAAACTTAAGAGGGTTGATTTGGGGAAGCAGGGAGGGCCCGCACCGAACTCTGGAGAAAGGTTCTATTCCCTTTTCTTGTGCTTCTCATTGTTAGGTAACCTGCCTCCCTGGTAGACACAGCACAGCTTTAGCTGTAATCGCTGTCCACGTGCAGCTCTGCTTGTGGGATTTGCTCGGCGACCTCATGTCACAAGAACACCAGACCTTTCGGGCTGGTGTGAGATCCTGAGGGAGTAAGTACCAACCCCCCATGAAGAAATGGCACTTGTAAGGAATTCTACGGCAGCGTCGACTTTCAACGCTAAGAAAGGGAAGGAGCAGCCGGCTGAGGGAAGGGGGGAGAACAAATTTATACCTTCTGTGGCAGCAAAGCCACAGTAACCTTCTGTTCAAATCTTCCACAAGATGCTTCTTTATGCTGACTACTTTCCACCCACTCTCAACAGCTCCCTCTTTTAATACATGGCCCACCCTTGCCCTCTCCGGCTTTCCGACAGTAGCCTGCAGCAGTGCATAAATTGCTCCAGGATTCTCAGCTGCAATGCGTTCCCTTTTCCAACAGAAACATCTGCTTTCAGGGACTTAACATGCAGGCACACACGTGGCCCTCTCTTTCACACCAGCTCTGCACTGGCTTCTTGTCCACTGACCTGGATTGAGTTTGTACTGTACAAACCAGTCTGGACAAAAGTCAACCATTTTAGACACCGGAGATCTCAAGCGGAACGAAGATGGCAAATGACCCTGTAACACACAACTATTGTTGTCACCAAACCATCTTGACTTTCACCAGAAATGCCCCTCAGAAAATCTCTACTCGTGTCATTTTAATACGCTGTGTAAACTGCATAAGCAGGCTTCTCACACTCAGCACTTTAAAATCTTCTATACCAACTACTAACACCTTTTCCTGTAGAAAATGGGGTTTCCCAGAGAGGCCTTTTCAGAATTTGGGGTGCTGAGAGGGACAGGACAGTTCAAAGTCCCGTTGCAGTACCAGGGTCATCTCTGACCTGCCTGTTTTGCAAGAAGAGTCTCGCTCGTTATTCCTGTTTGCAGATGTCCGTAGCCACTGGGTACAGGCCTTTAAATAAGTACAGGCGTCAGAAGACAGACCTGGGCAGCACTGTGGTCAGGCCAGGGTTACTGAAAGGTTCAGCAGCCTTATGGTTATGAAAAGCAAGCACCAGCATTTATTTAGAGATCCACACACCCACCGGTTTGATTTGATTTTTCACCCGCACTGGGGTCTTCCATCTACATAGCCTTTGAAATACGCATCTGTAACTTTATTTTGGGGGACAGTCTTCAAAATCATCTGTTTCCAAATGTCATGCTCTCGAGTTTATTTCTACTACTGCTCCTCACTGTGCAAAGTAATGAATAATAAATAATGGTGGCAGCAGTGGAAGCAACGGCAGCAGCAGAGAGACATCCAAACCCAATCCATACTACAAAAAGAAACAAGTCATATCTATTTCTCTCCTCCTTTCATTTCTTTTCCCATTTGTTACTGTGGACTCTGTGTCGTTACTGTCCACTTTATCTTTTGATTCCACTGCTTCTTTCTTCCAAGGAGTGAGAACATGTCTAAGAGGTTGGAGGATTCCATGACATCAGCCCTCCACTTCTTTTAGGTGCTGACTGTTACTGGAATATACCATTAAATTGTAACAGCTGGTTGAGAAGAAGGTGTCCCTACCAACCTTTGCATTTATTTTTCTGTAGATCTTACACCTTTTGGGCCCATCCTGGACAGGGAGGATAAACGTCTGTTCAGTTAAGTGTTAGTCAGCATCCTGGACACCAATTCAGTTTATTATTCTTCCCCGTATCACCTTGGACACTGCTGAACTGGAAAGCACAAGTGAAACAGTGCCTGAAGGGTGAACACACACGACAGCATCAGATTCTTCCTCCCATGAGCACTGGGTCTGTTCTCTGAAGTGCCTGGTCTGCTGACAAGTCACTTTTCCTTGGCTAGTCACACAGGAAACCACCAAGGTTGCATTGTGGCCTCTTCTGGCTGGCTTATCCCTCACACCACGATAGGAAAGAATGGCTCCTACCAAGCTAATAAACCCCCACCCTGTGCATGCATGTTAGAGCTCCGAGAGAGAGAAATACAGCCTGTGGAGGCAAGACAAAATCCTTACCAGGCCAAAACGCTGGTGAAAGAGCAAAGTAAACAGTAAGAAAGACGTAGCTGTCCGTGATCAGAGGCGGCTCCAGCCTTGAAAACCAGCCGTCTATCTAATTGCCCCCTCTCCAAATCGGACTTAAAAAGCAAGTTTCAAGAGAATGGCTCAGCAGGGGCTTTTAGTGACTGAAATACTAAATCTGTGACTTTCGTGCCAGATGCAGAACAGCCCGGCATGATCCGTACACCGGGCTGATTACCAGATCTTTGTTCCCTAAAGCAGCCACGGTCAGGAGCGCTACAAAGCTCACGTCTTGGAGGAGAAGGGGGGATTCACTCCGACCACCTCTGACCACCGGATGGACTCCGCTCGTGGCACCGAAAAGGCAACTGCAGTCTCTAAAGATTTTCTCTTTAGATTTCTAAACTGTGGCCTCACAAAGTGCTTTCGCAGATGGGCAGAACCTGAACACCGAGTTGTACTTAAATACTGGGACTGGTTTAAAAGTTTCTTTTGAGACTTCTTTTCCCTGGAAAATTACTATTTCAACTGCATAACATTCATCACAACAGGTTCCTGTTTTCAGGGGAAAAATTAATAAGTTTTGCCAGATACTGGGGAAAAAAGTGCTTAGAAAACAGAACGCTTCACACAAATCTTCCAATTTTCAGCAAAAACACTCGCACATTTTTCAAGAAGAGTCACCAGCTTCTACGGGAGAAAAAAGCTACACTCTCTCCAGCAGTGCCTGATGCCAGCTTCTGTCCAGTGACACTCCCAGAAAGGCAACCTTCTGACCAGAGTCAGATGGATGCCTTTGCTGATGTCTTGGCATTTAGCTTGATTGATCACTGTATACAAAACCAAACACCCCTGCACAAACTGAGCAACGCTTCCAGAAAGCAGAGCTTCTTTGGGCAAGTTGATCCATGCAGGGACACAAGTGCATCTGCTCTGTTACAATTCATGAATACTATAAGTTGGCCTCGTTATTGTAGCGCTTACTACCTAAATGTACTCATTTCATTACAGGCTACCAAAAAAGCAATGAGGAAGGAAACAAGTAGCCCTGACAAACCAGCCGTTAGTAACCACAGGTCTGCTGAGAGACAAAACTTGCATAATCTTAGCACTGAAGATCCTACCGCCCGCCTCTAGCCAGCTAACAAATGGTTCGGAAAGGACTCCACACAAATCAGGTGAGAACAGGAACAAAAGAAAAGGAAGTTCAGGAAGGGACTTTACAAAAGAGAAAAGGACTGGCTGGAGGAAGAAGATTGGGAAGGACATCTGCTGGGTTCATCTGAAAAGTCTGCCTAAGGTACCATCTGCTGGGCAGGTAGATGTGCATGTGCACCACTGATTTAAATGATGTTTTATCCACAGGCTCTCCCTACTGTTAAAATAAAGAAAACTTGGTTTGCCATTGGCAGGTGCTCCTGTGAGGAAGAATGAGATTTGTCCAAACCCAGTATAGTCCAGTTGACCACAAGACAGTATATAGCCTACAGTCCAGTGTAAGAGTAGGAGGGTATCAGACATCACTCTTGGGAAAGGTAAAAGCTTGATGCTCAAGCCTTGCAAGAAGGACTTGAGAGAGTCCAAGAAGGGACCAGAGTAGTTACTAACTATGCCGCTAGGCCATGTACCACTTGCGACTTGGAAGCTTGCAAGGGTTGAATTTCATCACACTCTTCCACTTAACATAACATACAGAATTCATCTGAGGACGGGAGACACCGGCTGCATTCTGGGGCACACCAGGGGGCCATAGTCCTACCTTTGCCATCACATGTGCCTTTCTTTGCACTTCAGGAAGGCTGCTAGAGGTGGTTGCCCTTCTAGATCCTGAACAGAATTATTTGTGAGCTGTTTTTTACAAGTAGTAGTCTGGAGTCATGTTATGGTACTGGTAATAGAAGTTTTGAAGCCAACCAATGCAGACGGCAAAAACACACGATACTCTGCCCCTTGCTCTCCCACAAGTGCTTTTCTCTATCGACACAAGTGTGTAAAAATAAAGCCACATAAATGCTCCTAAACTTGAACATTTTAACTATCGAGCTAGGAGCTTGTCCAAGTGCACTCTATTTATCAGGTCAAGAGTTGTAAAAGGAAAATGCTGTAGCTGTTTGGATTTCATTTAAAAAAAAAAAAAGAAAAAAGTAACATGTCTGTGTAGTAGAAATTATAAAGACAGTCCTTCAGAGCAGACAGTGAGAGACCTGGCAGCTCGCTCTGGCTGCGTAGCTCAGTGTGACTAACACAACCAAATGTCAACACCATGCTCCCTAAACCCTCGCCCGGACTAATCTACCAGTAACTGTCCCTGGTGACGAGGAGTTTCTTAAATCCAAGTTCCAAGCAGCAGCTTTGATGGATGCGTTGCTCTAAGTGGCGCAGAGCACGGGCCACGCTGGGCGAGCTGATAAACAGCCACGCGGCGCTGATTAGATCCACCCGCTGCTCTCCTGCCCCGGCCGCAGTGTCGCATTCAGGGTTGGCAGCCCAGGAACGTGCTGCAGAGCCTGTACCGGCACCAGCTTCCTCCAGCCTGAAGCCAGGGGCTGTAAAAATCACTTTGCCTCCTCGTTTGCATCAGGCTCTGCTTGCCACTGTTAAACACCTACATTGGTGGGACATCCAAAATTGACAGGCGCCTCTGCAAGCGGCGCAGGGGGGAGCAGCTCTCAGCTGCCACAAGCTACAATGGCCGGGGAGTGTTTGACAGGGTGGCTGGTGGCAGCCCTCTGTGTAACTGGAAGTGAATGGGGCTTCTGTGCGCCTTTCACACCATTGTGTACAACTGAAGTGCAGGACAATGAGAATGGAAACATTTTGCCTGTTGTTGACATCTAACTGCCTCCTGGAGGATACAGTCTCCACCAGCCAGATGGCTAATTTCTTTACCCTAACCTCCTCCTACAGCACTCCAGTGCTAGTATGATGTTCTGCCCCTGGAGTGAAGCCCTAATTGCTGTCAAACGTTCGCAGACAAAAGTGGTGTCTACATATCATTCATGCAAGTGTTGTTACCCGGGTGCGAATTAAACAGCAGAAGCCACTTGTCAATTGACTCCAGCGTGAGCCGTTTTGCTCAGGTACTGGCTCACATTTTAAAGGATCAAGGTTGGCAATTTTTATTTCAGTGCAGGCGGTGACCGCCTGCACCGGGAGACACAGCATCTTTCACTGAAGGACCCTCAGCCGCTCTGCCTCCATTAGGCTTACAAAGGACGCGGGGTGCTCTTTCCCCTGATCATTCAGAAATCCTCCCACTGAAGAAAAATGTTCATTTTCCTTTGTCCTTGCCAGCTAAAGCCAAGTGTCTGTTCAGCATGAAATGGGAGCTGAGCACAAAGCCAAGACATCGAGCTCCTCATTTGTCTCGTTCACACGTAAGACATATTTTGGGACCGACAAACTTCTTGCTTGCCGGAGACGCGGCTGCCATTGAACAGACAGGTAATACTAATGGCCAGACGGTGACAGTCAGCTATTGGTAGGCTGATTGGATGCACATTCATCTTCAAATTATGTTGTGTGACAGCACAGGCTGCTGAACACCATTTTAACATGCAGAGTAACTCCTCGGGAGGCTCTTCATTATGCATTCAGTGGGCTATTTTCAGACTAAACAGCATGTCAGTGGCTGTGTTTATCCCTTTCCACCTGGGCAGAGGAACCAGTTCAATGTCCCTCCGGGGAATTAATATATATTACAACCCATACGTCGATTCCCCTCAACAGACAGAAATGGCCAGACATATTACATGTTTCCAGAAAATATTGAAGTTCTGACAATGAGGGATTGCTAGGGGAAAATAAAAAAAAACTAACCACACCAAACCGCTTTTGAGAAGAGATCCTCACTGAAAAGGAAGCCAAATTCCCCGGGCTCAGCAAGGAACAGCCTGCGCTGTCCCCACGCCACACGAACAGGCAGGCAGACACACGCGGTCGCTCGCACAACCGCTTCTGACGGCGCACGGAGAGGGGAACCTTTCTCCTGCATCTCAAATGGTGTCCGGAGCCCTCACAGCCTCGTGAGCTGCCCCAGGGAGAACCACATCGCTGGCCGCCCCAGGATGCTGCCGGCTGCTGCCTGGTTGAGCAGGCAGCATCTGCAAGGATGCTCAGGGGGACCTTCCCTCTCTCTCTCCGTCTCCTTCCCAGCATGATTTACCTCTACCTGCTGCAAATACTTCATCTCGTGCCCTTTAAGAAATTCTGCTGGTGGCTTCCTGGGAATGGATTCATACCTGTGCCTGTAACTCTGCAGCAGTGACTGAAAAATGTAAAAATCACTATTCTTCCTCTTCTTCCCCTAACCCACACAGCTTCGACAGAAAATGGCACCGGCAAGAAGCTACTCTCCCCAAGCCTCGGGTAACACCTGGGACTTTTCCTGGACCTCACAAGACCAACAAAGAGCAATAAAAATGACCTTCCCTGGACCTCACAAGACCAACAGAAAGCAATAAAAATGTGACAGGGATGCCTGTGGTTTTCTTGCTAACAGAGCTGGGGTGGGAGGACCTGACTGGAGATGGTGAGGGACATCAGTGCCAGAGATGGCAGGGAGAAGGATGGGAGGTGGGCAGTGATGGCTCATTGCAGGAGAGCAGTACAGGGGACAGGCCTCCTCCTTGGAGAGCTCATGGCCCAGCACAGACCTGAATCTGCAGAGAGGTACCTGAGCCCCAAAGGCAATACCCCAGGTCTCAGCCCACCTCAGATCCATCACGTCAGGCTCCTAGCAGGGATTCGAGACAAGATGCCGAGTCTGCCATTTATTTATTCCCAGACTTTAAAGTGGTAGTGCTACAGTACTGAACCTTATTGAGTTTGGCACAGTCAAGGCTTAGAGCAGAGTGTGATCTGAACGGAGCCACTGCTAATTAAACACCTCTAATTAAACACAGAGACATGACCGGTGGTTCTGGAAGTCCCTGAGCCACAGACTGCTGAAAGCTCAAAGAGTCTCTTGGGGTAAAGCTCCACAGCCCTCTCCTGCCCTCATGCTCCTCCTGAGGCATCATCTCACACCCGCCATCCAGGATGGGACCCCAGGTCCATGGACTCAGGCTGGTCACCAGCAGGTCCTTCATGTCCCCCTTCCAGCAGCGCGTGCACAGAAAGGCAGCAAGGGAGGCAAGTTACATGTGTTCAGTGAGCAGCCCTGACACGGGAGATCGCAAGGTCAGCAGTCCCCCTTTCCACCAGTAAAACCTAAAGCGAATTTGAAATGAAAGGCTCTTTATTAAAATTGACATTTCCATGGTGCCTGCCCAGCTGATTAGAACGAACAGCTGGGAAGCCGGCAGCGAGGAGGCCCCATAGCCCAGAACCTGCAAAAGCACTTGATATCCTGTTTCATTACTGACTTAACAGCCACAGGAAAAGATTTAGAGCCAAGTTCCTGCAGCCCGTGAAGGGCCACCCTGCTCTGAGGAACCCCCTGCAGTGCCAGCAGCCTTGTCACCAGCGTCCCAGGCTGGGCAGAGGCTGGGGATGCTCCTGCGAGCACCCGTGTGCCCTGCGGGGTCTGGCAAGGGTCTGCTGGCGGCTGCAGAAGGTGGAGGTGATTGATCCCCGGCTGCTCTGGGTCCAGCAGCAGAGGATGGAGGTGCTGCTGTTAGGTTTCTCCTGCTGGTGACGGTAACGTGCATTCGGGAAGGCTTTCTGTGGCAGAGGAATACTGAATTCATTACACTGCGGGGAAAAACCGAGAGGTTAAAATAAAATGGCAGCAGGTGCATCTAATAAGATCACAAGGTCCCCCTGGGATGTACTGGGAGAGCGGTTTCACTGTGTATTTTAAACCAGACCATACTGTTGAAATCAACAGGATTTCAGTTGCAAAATGCAAGCTAATTGGGAATTGAATTCCTGACTATTCAGGTATAAGGCATAACACAGCCAGGAATGTGCTCAAATAAAATCTGCTTGATCTAAGCTGGAAAGAACGAAGTGGATGTACCTCATGAGTACAAATGCATGAGACCGAGTACAGAGATAGGGGTGGAAATATACCTTACAGGCATTTCTGTGCCGTCATGAAAGAGGCATGCCAGTGAAAACGGAATGAAATACATTGTGCTAAAATACCATTTAGATTCTGAGGGTTTCTGCTTAATACCTTGCATGGCCTCAGAGGCATGGCGAGAAACACCAGTATATCACCCTGAACAAACCGGGCTGTTCTCAGAGCCACAGCTTACAGGTGACCTTAGATAATGAACCTTAAACTTGATTTTAATATATCTGTAAAGATATTAGAGACAAACAGTAATTCTGCTGTTGCATCTAAACAGCACCTGTACAGCCACCTTGCAGACGTGCTTATAAGGCAGAACTGACAGCCAGAATGGAGGAGATGCTCCACAAAAACCTACACAACCCTTCAAATAAATCTCTGAATTCCTGTTTGAGCCAATCAATCTGGCTCTCCAAATGTCAGCTGGTAACACACACACGTGTCAGCATCCAAGTGCTGCAGTCACAGGGTAAGCTGTATTCACAGCTGGAAACTTAGCTTGGCAATTGCTTGCATTAAAGTAAAAGATAACCCTGGATTATGCATTTCACACAGCAGAGGTTAAAAACGAGACCGAGGTTTGGGTTACTGCCAGTACAATGTTTCTGTCTGACCCTAAGCACATATAAAGTTGCCTTTAGTGATGTTTCCTCTCAGTTCCACCTTCTGTGCTGTCCATAAAAGACAAAGGAGGGCCCCTGCTGCAACTGCGACTCACCTGCACAGCTTGTGCATCCAATAGGAGTCAGCTTTTACTACCCAAAATCCTATCCTGTTCTCCGTGGGCCGCTTCCAGCTTTGGCCTGGGAGCACATGCTTCCTCGCCCTTCTATGATTCTATGTAGACAACTGCTATTAATGTCTACACAGGTGGCTAAGCACCCTCTCGGATCCTACCAGCCCTTGCGAATCTTTATCTCTAAGGCTCAGGAACCGAAAGCATCGCTGTATGTTCCACCTGAAAAGATGGCAGTAAGGTAGACATTTCAGCTAGCTAACTAGAAACAAAGGGGTTCCTCCAACAAGCTCCAGCTGGGCCACCCCAAAAGGCCTCCAACATCAAGAGCTGACTGGTAATAGACTGGGTAACGGGTAAGGAAGGCTATTCTCAATGCACTGAAGACCCAGATTCCTGGGGCATTTGAAGAGATGTGCCTGTTTCTGATCCGGCCCTAGAAATGAGCAAGCAGCTACTGGAATGCAACTGGAACTGCTGCAGAGTTTGCTCACTCAGAGCACGGGGTACACATCCTGCCCTCTCGGCCAGCAAGCAGCCGCCTTCCTCCCAATTCAGCTGCTCTGACTGAAAAGCTCCCTCTCCCCAGCATGGCCCCTGTGCTGTTTTTCCGTTGCCTTCTAGCGAGGAGAGACAACTCACTCAAATCATCCGGTGCAGAAACTCGAGTAAGTACTTTCTATTCTACTGCAGTCCAAATGGAAAGGATTAAATAGTACAAACAGCAACTCCTTCCTAATCTGCTCCTTTTAGCCGAATCAGGGCAGGGGATGTTCACAAGAGCAGTGACACCGGCACACTGGAGGAGAAGATCAACCAATTCTTCCAGTAACTGCAGAATAGTCTTTGGCAACCAGAGCTCCTCCCTGCACCCTTCCCCAAAGCGGCAGGATTCAGCTAGATTGAACCATCTGAAACTTGATGTCCAGCTATGACATGTAAGAAAGAGAGCTTAGCCTAATTTTAGGTCTTGTGTAGAATAAGATGAGAAGAAATGAGAGAAAAACCCTGCCTGTTTCTATTGGTCTGGAGCATATTTGACAGAGAAGAGAAACTACCACCACTTTCCTGATCGTCTTCTGGGTTGTCAAACATTGTTAACAGGCTGCCCAGGGAACTGGTGGAGTCACCACCTCTGGAGGTGTAGATGTGGTGCTGAGGAACATGGTTTAGTGGTGGGCAGTGTTAGGTTAATGGTTGGACTCGATGATGTTAAAGGTCTTTTCCAACCTAAATGATTCCATGATTCTTTTCTGCGTTATTTCTCAGGTAAGAGCAGCCCTCGAAAACCCACGAGGCCAGCCCTTGACTACACACGCTCCCGGAAAGTGATTGATCCCTGCTTCTCCTTCCCAAAAGAAACAAAAGCAGAAGGGGAGTTATTTCTGATGCCTCAGAAATGTCACTGCTCACACAGGGCTATCCATTATAACTGATGTGTGGACAGCTTGGCATTAACCCCTTTGGTGCCACCCATCTATCACACCTACAGCACTGCTGGTACCTGCTGTTGAAATCTCTCTACCTGCACAGTTCCTGGGCATCCCTCACAGAAGTGTCTAGGTGCAAACTAGAGCCCGAGGAAATTCTACAGGAAGATACAAAGATTATTTTAAAACCAAGCAATTAATGAAACACCTTTACCATGATTCAGAGCCACTTCAAAGGGCATCAATCAGTCAGTTAAATAAAGATGACCACACATCTGACCTGCAAAAAAGATGCAGATTCTTCTATACTTTCAACCAAGGTTTCCCAGAGCTGCGTTCACAAAGGACTGTGCATTTAGCTCTCTGGAAGGTGCCAGGAACATTGACTTCAGCAACCAGGGTCTCATGAGGGAATCTGGTCCAATTTTCTGGACAACCGTCCTACAAAGCAGCATCCCTGTGTTCGGCAGATGTAACAGCTGAGGGAAGAAACACCCGGCAGCTGGCCCTGGGGTTGCTGTTGGAACTGCCAGGAGGCAGAGCTGTGCCCTTTCTCCAGGGGCTCTCTTCCTTTCCTCTCCAAGTGGGGACCCCCATGGTCCCCCACCCTCTAGCTTTTGCCTTTTCAGCGAAATCAGAACCACTCCCGTGCCACAGTCAGAGCTGGTGAGGGATGCCAGTGACAAAGCAATAGGGGCTTCAGTGAGGGGCTGTGCCAGGGAGCAGGGACAGCTCACCCTGCCCCTCCCGTGCGGGGACAGCTGGCCTGTGCCAGCCCACAGCACCAAAGAACCACGCTGCAGAGCGCGAGTGCAGCTCTCGAGGTGATGGCCCTTACTGACGATACCAGGGCTTCATCACCTCCCCTGGCAAGTGCTTCAGCCCAGGAAATCATCCCTCCCCTATCACTCCGCACGGGAACTGACATGTTTTCCACCAAGTCAGCAGCTTCCTTAAAACTGAGACCCACCATGAAATAAGGTGCAGATGCAGATATTTTTATTCCGTTTTAGGATTCTTAACATCTTCACCTCAAAGGCAAGGTGCTTTTTAACTCTGGTTCATTTTTAAACAGCAGGAAATGTCATTTAAAAAGTAGCGAGAACAGAAAGGGAAAAATATAGGCATTTGGGAGAATAAATGGAACAGAAAACTGAATGTTGTATCTGCAAAACAGTATGTGCTTCTCATGCAGAGCTGATTAGCATGAACCAAAGGGATTAAGAATGCAAGAAGCACGGTACTAGAGAGCAGCATGCCATTGCTAACACAAAGGTCGTTATCCCAAGCACTCCACGTCCTTTCCTCCTCAGCCCTTCATCTCTCTGTGCCCCGGTTTTCCTGAAAGGGGAATCATTACTTCTTCCCTCCTAATAATTAGGAGGGCAAGCTGTCATCACTAACTGGCACTCCCAGCGCACCTACCACTGTCTGCAGCAGGGGCTCTGGGCCAGGAGGGCTCCCCGAGCTTGGCCCCACCGGGTAGGAAGCACGCTGAAACCCCGGCGCTTCCCTGCAGCATGCAAACTCACTCATCTTCAGTTTGACAGTAAGCTCTCAAGAGCTGATGGATGAAGCTGGGGCCGTGTCCATCCCACTGCACTTCCGCAGCGGGCTACCTGTGTGGTAGGGAGAGCTTCGCTGCTGGAAAAGCCTCTCTTGCACGGCTGCAGTCCATTAAGGCAAACTGCAGTCTGTGCCAGTTCACCTTAATGTGCTGGGCTGTGAGCTCTGGCAGCTCAGAAGCTGATTCAAAAATGACTAAGCTGCTCTCGCTGCAAGGGGAGCTACACTGGGACCAGAGGCAGATGACAGCTGGGCACAGAAACCTCCTCTACTGCTGCACCTCAACTTACAAACAGCTGCGGCCACGGCCTGAGAAGGCAGGAGGGTCACCGAAGGCCTCCATGGGTCACAGTCTGTGTTAATACAGACCCCATCGTGTACATACACATGTGTAGCACATGTGTGCCATCTCTCTGTGCTTTTGCTGCCATACACCTTATCCCACTTCCACCCACGCATGGGGCTTGTAGCCCAGAAACTGTTTTGCCCCCACTGTGGCAAATCCTTCTGTGTTCACTGCAACTTCTTAGAGAAAGAGAGGAGCACCTGTAGAGCACAGAAAAGGCAATCCAAAGAGGGAAGGATGCTGCTGGCTCCAAGTGCCATGCCCAGGGCCTGACACTTTGGCACCTGGCAGCCAGCAGCAGGAGAATGGTCACAGTGGGCACGCATTTTTCCTCTCTTCTCAGCCCAGAGACTCTGCTGGAAATGGTGCAAGCAACTTGTCTGGGAGACTCCAGCTGCCAGTCAGCCATGCTGGCTCCACTCCTTTGTTTCTCAGTATTTCTCTTAGGGCCCTGCACAGAGGGAAGCTGAAGCGTGTGCTCATCAGCTGGGCTCCATGCCCACAAAGAAAGAAGGGAAGGAGATGTCAGAAACAGTGGCAAAGCAGCTTGTTTACAGCAAGGAAAAGAGGCCATGTCAGCTCTGGCTCTGCACTGGAAATGGAAGCAGGCTTCCCCTGTGGCGACTGGCAAAATAAGTGGGTGCTGCAGAATCAAATGGTGCAGGTTGTATTTCAAACATATCACTGCTGAAAGGCCCTTAATAGCAATATGCGACTTGCCAGCAAGGCAGTGGGTACGGGCTCATACAGAGAGCTGGCAGCACTGCTGCAAGATGCTGTGAGCCAGCACGTTGCTGGGTCCCACAGCAGAGGCTCTCAGGCCACTGTGTAGCTCTGCTGCCCGGCTCGCGTATCCCCCCACACATAACCCAGGCTGTAGAGGCTGCTCTGGCCAGGCTCTGAGGGATGAGGAGCTCAGGAGAGAGGAGCCAGGCCCACCATGGCCAAGTGACAGAGCAAGGAACACAAGCCCAAGCTCCAGGTTTCCACTCTGGTCCTCCACACTCCGTGCCTTTAGCCCCCTTGCTCATATGTACTGCTTTTACTTTATATATCACTTACATATTTATTCTTAGCTGCAGCTATGCCCCAGAACCGACTCAGACCACTGGGGCTCAAGGAACAGTTAAGAAGAGATCATTTTGATAGCAGCAGTTAGGGATATATATTAAATCCAGTAACAACTGCATCCCCGCTGCTTCCACCGCGGAAGTGAAGGGGCGAATTAAGCAGCGCCCTCTTCCTTTGCCTTGCAGCTGGTGGCTGCTCCTGCAGCGCTGCTTTGGAGCCCTGTTATTTTATTATCACCATCTTTATGACTGCCCAGGGAAAGAGCAATGGCAGCTTTGCGGCTTCCCGGAGCAGCTGTCCTCCTGCACCGCTGCAGCCGGCCAGCTGACACCAGACCCCGCCGCTGAGGCTTTTTACAGCCATTCCACTTCTAATCGGAGCGACACGGAGCGTGCAGAGTCATGCACCGACCCAAGGAGATATTAGCTAATTGAAATTGTGCCGCCAGTGCACTAAATGCTAGTCACTTCCATCAATCTCTCGCTTCTTCCCCTCACCTCCATCTCATTTCTCCACCATCCCCGTGCCTACATCCTTCCCCCCCACCCCCGCCCCCCCCTTCCCCCCACCCCCCCCCTGCCTCCCCATTCCCCCCTCGCGACGACACCAGGCC
>JANHFX010011474.1:0-20311 GCA_027560015.1 Chloroceryle amazona
AGCTGTAGAGAGTGATGAGGTCCCCCCTGAGTCTCCTCTTCTCCAGGCTGAACAACCCCAGCTCCCTCAGCCTCTCCGAGTACAAGGGGAGAATTACATCCCTAGACCTGCTGGCCACACTATTCCTGATACAGGCCAAGATGCCACTGGCCTTCTGTGCCACCTGAACACACTGCTGACTCCTGTTCAACCAGTAATCAACCAGCACTCTCAGGTCCCTCTCTGCCAGGCCGCTCTCCAGCCACTCATCCCCCAATCTGGAGCGCTGCAGGGGGTTACTGTGGCCAAAGTGTAGGATCCTACACTTGGTCTTGTTGAGCCTCATATTACTGGCCTCAGCCCATTGACTCAGCTTGTCCAGGTCCCTCTCCAGCATCTCCCAACCCTCCATCAGATTGACACTTCCCCAACTTAGTGTCATCCGTGAATGTACTAAGAGTACACTCGATCCCCTCATCCAAGTCATCAGTAAAGATGCTGAATAGAATTGATCCCAGTACTGATCCCTGGGGGACACCATTGGTCACCAGACACCAAATGGATGTGGCACCATTCACAACCACTCTCTGTGCTGGGTCATCCAAGCGAAGGATGGCCAGACATTTGCACATGTCTGGTATTACATACATCTGTGAGACTAGAGAACAGACTTTAGGATCTAATGGCATAAACTATATTATTATTCTTGTATCCCCCATCAGTTAACAGACTCAGACAGGACAATAAATCAGAAGTAAAAGCCAAAGCTGCAAAAGCTACAAGTTAAACAGTATGCCTACTTTACACAGGTTAAATGTCACTCCATTCAAGATCCATCAGGAAAAAAAGGCTGCTCTTCCACTCTGTCAGACAAACTACTTTGAATTCCTGCTAAAATCATGCTGCTTTCTTCATATCCAAGTATACTGCTTCAGGCTCAAAACACAAAGCTAACCAACTGTTAAAACCTGAGCATGGGTGACAAAGAGTGCCAGGGTGCCAGTTCTGTGGAAGAGGCTTGGCCACCTCTGCCCATCAGAACTTTATAGGCAAAGCTGGCCAGGCCCAGCTACTGCACAGGCAGTGAGTTAACTGCCTGCATGTGACTCAGAATCTATCTACTCTATCGCAGTATTCAGACAGGCAATCACACAAACTTGCCAAAACTTAAATCCACTTTCTATAAAAATTTGTCTCATTTTTCCATCAACTTCCTACTTTTTTTTTTTTTTTTCCCCCCTACAGAGGTCAGGTACCATTTCTTATCTGCAGCACTTAAAAGAGTGCAAGTCAAATTTGTCAGTAATTTGCTAGGGAGAATACAGAAGGACAGAACAAAGTAACTGTGTATTTTGTCTCTCAGAGAAACAACTTAATATTTGGCTGAATGATGACATGAGTCTCATGTAAAGGCAAAGAATCGATTTTGTTTTAAAGATAGTCTGCTAGTCTTGAATTCTTATTTTTAAAGCAAATATGAGTCAATATAAAAGAAAATAATTGATGAATTCAAGACATTAGCCAATGTTAATATGGAAAAATCAAAACCCACCTCCTTTATTAAACAAATTTCTCATGAGGACAATCTATAGCACAAAGATTTACTATCCTGTGAAATTATTGCTTTTATTAAAAATAAGATTTTGCATTCAATTTATTTCTTAGTTTATCAAACTTCATGGCAATCATACGAATGTACACATATATGCACAAACAACACATACAGATCCTTAAATGAGTAATTTCTAAAGCTCCACACAACTGTGCCTGCAACATCTGCTTTTGAGTAACAGATGCCATATATTAAGGTCACAGGGAAAAAAAAAAAAAGGTGTTTATCCTATGATTGTTACCAATATTAAATACAACATGCTGCTAACTTCTAGATTCACAGACCCTGTGCCTTAAAACTAAACACACATTTTAAGCTTTAAGACAAACAGAATGGCAAACCTCTCAGAAAATATGGGAAAAAAAATAAAATGTGGTTTTGTTTGTGAATAGAACTGTAAAAGTTAAACCAAAACCTAATAAAGCAGGTATTTATTAACAACTTCCATGTGCAGGGTAAGGGATGAAACACTTTTAAAAAGTACTACCTTATTTTGAACTTCCTATTCTTAATCCCCAAACTAATCTTTAAAGCTTAAAATGTATATATTTACAGAGTTGTAAGAAACAGGAATGGAAGGACCCCTGAGAAATCACCCAGTTCATCCAAGCAATGCCTCTAGATGTCTCCTCACAGATGTTTAGCCTGTTTTTGACAGCATCCAATAATTTACTATTGGGACTGAATAACACAGCATTCCTCGCCTGTGAAAAATGATCCGTACAACTTCCACAAAACTTAAACTCCCAGGTATTTCTGCAGAGTATTTTGAGGGGGGAAAAAAAAAAAAAAAAAAAAAAAGTATATTCCCGCTACTCCACAGAGACCAATTTGCAAGTGGTCATGTTACACAGGCATCTTTTCAGAAGAAACAATCAACACCAGTCCAAGAAAACTGATGTAACAGTAACATTTTGGTATGGTACCTGAAAACAGAATATTTATGTCAAATGGAGATGGCTCAGACAACATACATGCACTTTATCACCTAAACTTTCTTTGCTTCTATTTGAATTCAGTTGTTTGGTTTTTTTTCTTTTGGAAAATATGTAAACCATTTTATTGGCTTCCCTTTTGTAGGTATTTTTATAAATTTTAAAAGCCATATATTTTTCTTAAATCTTGTAGCCTGTGTTATCTGGATCTTAATTTTCCTTTATTTCTTTTCTTTTTCAGTGTGTGATAATGATTTTAGAAACACCCTTCTCTAAGTTTCCTGCAACTCCATGCAAGCAAGGTACAGCAGAAAGAAGATCTCACCAGAACATGAAAGCACTAAATCATAATTCCATATCCACTTATAATGAACACCACCGAAAAATCATTCTGTATCTCAAAGTAAAAGCTAGGGGAAATGGTACAATGCTTTTTTAAAAACACATTTAGAAAAATGCATCTACATTACATTACTCACTAAAATGGATGAAAACTTTATTCTAGAATTAGTATAAATAGATTAATATTGATCTAATATATTTTAACAAACATTTTTTTAGAGGATTAATCACAATAGTCATCAAATCCAGGCATGTGTTTCAGCTAACTGACATCACAACATGCACCACATCGTTAGGCCTCAATAATAACAACTGGGTTTAGATGTTACTGCACTACAAATAAATGTTAATACTTTAGAATTATGCCATTAATTTTCTAGTGATACATGGACTTTAAAGAGAATACTGAAAAAGATGGATTTAAAATTAAGCAGCAGAAAAATTTGGCTATGAAGTCACGAGAATTTTGTGAATAAGTCATGTGAAACATCCATCGTGAGTATCCACAATGTGAACAAATTAACTGTGTAGTAGTTCATAGAATCACAGAATGGTAGGGGTTGGAAGGGACCTCTGGAGATCATTAAGTCCAGCCCCCTTGCCACTGCAGGATCACCTAGGGCAGGCCACACAGGAACAGATCCAGGTGGGTCTTGAAAGTCTCTAGAGAAGACTACTCCACAACCTCTCTGGGCAGCCTGTTCCAGGGTTCTGTCACTCTCACAGTGAAGAAGTTTTTTCTCATGTTGAGGTGGAACTTCCTGTGTTTCACCTTGCTACCATTACCTCTCGTCCTAACACAGGGCACAACTGAAAAGAGCCTGGACCCTTCTACTTGACACCCACCCTTCTGGTATTTGTAAACATTAGTAAGATCCCCTCTCAGGCTTCTCTTTTCCAGGCTAAACAGTCCTAGGGCTCTCACCCTTTCCTTGTAAGAGACATTTTCCAGGCCCTTAATCATCTTTGTAGCTCTCCGCTGGGTTCTTTTTAGTCTGTCCCTCTTGAACTGGGGAGCCCAGAACTGAACACAATACTCCAGATGTGATCTCACCAGTGCAGATTAGAGGGGGAGGAGAACCTCCCTCAACCTGCTGGCCACACTCTTATTTACGCACCCCAGGATATCACTGGCCTTCCTGGCCACAAAGGTACATTGCTGTCCCATGGATAACTTACTGTCCACCAGGAAGCCAAGGTCCCAGTTACCAGTAACTAGTAAGAATTTGAGGAGAGATGAAGTTAAGGCATAAGACCAGAGCTGTAGCACCTACAAATCTTCAGAGAGAAAGACTGTGCTTCATGCACACAGTGCTATTCTCAAACTGCTTGGCCTAGTAGATGACCTAGGGAATGGAAGATAGATGATCCTCCTTTTCAAAAAAATGAGTCCCTGTACTGGGTCTGGCTGGGATGGCATTAACTTCGTCCACAGCAGACTGTCTGGTACTGCAGTTTGGATCTGTGGCTAAAACTCTACTGATAAGAGAGCAATATTGTGTAAGCGCTGTTCAGCAACAGCCACAAAAATCAAGACTTCTTTCTCTTTTTCCCCAGCTAGGGGTAGGCAAGAAGCTGGGACAACTGTCCTGGATCAGCCACAGGGCTATCCCATGCCATGTAACATCATTTACTATAAGAATATCCAAAATCGATCTATTAGAAGCTCCATTCTAAGCGATGTCCTGTTCAGGGTAAGAAAGAGAACACTAAATATATCCCAAACAAGTATGACAAATTTCAAATATTGTATCATAGTCAAAATAAAGAAGATAAAATGACAGAGATATTCCAGGACAGGCAAAAATACCTTTGATGATACAGATGACACTGCCAGCAAACTTTTTTTTTTGATCACACAGGAAGATAAGCACAGCATGAGCCTACTGCTTACATCATAGTACATTACATCTGAACACTGGTGAGAAGCTAGGGATGAAAACAGCCATTAGGACTGCATCTTAATGTGGCACTGATGAGTAATTCTGTGCACTGTCATAGTAAAACCATGTACATGATAAGTTTTGATGAACGGAGGTGCAAAGCTTTTTGGTTTGTCTGTTTTAAAGAAACACAATATGATGCCTCAGTGAAACAACTGTCAGTGCAGAAATTACATACACTTTTCCTAATCTAACTAACTTTGAACACCTCATGCTTTACATTCTCAGCATGCACAAGACAAAGGTTTAATTCAAGTACTGTGAGAAAATGGAATGAATCACATCCATTCCAACGTGTTCTGCTCATGTCACTGTACCTTGAAACCCTACTCCAACTTTTACATGGACCAAGCAGGCTACCTTAAGCAATACAGACACATTGCACAATGATCCATGCCAGCTTAGCCTACCATAGAGTCTAAACATTGTATTTCTATAGAATGCAGGAAAAGACATGCTCCACTACAGCTGTTTTTTTGATATTTGATGCAAGCTAAGAGAAGTGAAGAATAGGCTGATCTACTGCTCTGCCCTCTGTATACACTACATATCACATAATCTCTCAGAGCTGCAAGAATTGCACCACATTGTGATAAAAGCGAAGAGAAAGAAAAATATCTCATTAGGCCTGTTCCACCTGCACATTAGGGCCACTATTTGCTCATGTTTTCTTCAAAAATCCATTGTCAATACATATATCCACGCTGTAGGCTACTTGCAGGCCAGTGATAAGAGCTAAATTAATTAGCAGGATATGCAAGAATGCATCCCCGTCCTTCTCTTTTGTTTCTAGGGCTTTTTCAGCTATAAGCAGCATCAGGCTTCCTGCTTAGGTCAGCTAAACCCTAGAATTCAACAAGGCCTCTGAGGAGGCACAACAGAAAAATGGACTGTCAACGTATATACTAATACCACATATCAAAAAAATTCTTAGGTAAATAACATACCTTTCACTTACAGCTACCTGTACGTATGGAAATTCACAGTGTGGAAAAGTTGAAGCCATAGTACAGATACCTGCACACTCTTAGATAAAGACTGAAAAACAGTCTTTCCAAACTCAGAAGTCTCAGCAATAGTGCAATCATAGTTAAATTGCAAATGGATCTCTGGGGCAGGCCTGCACATTTCAATCTCTTAATCTAAGCTATTAGAAGAGCTACCATCATTTTTTGATCTTCACTTGAAAGTGCCTTGAACAAAACAGGATCATCTTTCTAAAAGCCACCTCTTAACCTTCTTCAGATTTCCTCTTAACAAGAGGTATGTCACATGGAAAAAGCTTGTCCCTTTTGAGCACTCAGTAGGAGAAAACCAAAAGGGCCCTAATTGAAAGGTATTGATCTGTTTTCCAGAAAAATAAAGTTCAAATATCCAGGTTAAATGAAGTAGCATCAGCTGCAGACTGCAGGAAAAAAATCTATTTCACATACAATTTCTTGTCAAGCAGAATTCTGAAAATAGGTTACATTAGCATTTATGGTAAGTCTTAAAGTTAAACTCAGTTCTTAAAGAAAGTATTGTTAGTAGGATCTGCTTCAAGAACTCAAACCTTCTCTGTCCTCCAAAAATAAGTATACTTCGTAGCAAAGTGAGTAACCCTCAAACCTAGAGGAAAGCTATATTTTACATATACTAGCCAATAAACAATTGTTTTTACCTTTTTACCTGCATATGAGCTGCTGTGCAGAGCTAATGATACTCAAAGTGACCCAGAACACGGATGGCAACACTGCTTAGCAAAAGCTTCTTGATGCCGAAACCACTCAATGCCAAGACCACTCTGTTCTGAGCTCAATGATCTGAGCAGTGCCAGGACAGGACGAGCAGCAGATGAATACCCCGCCCAGCCTGCCAAAACCATGTCAGGGAGCAGTCTCATGCCAGCAAAACCACAGGAATATGCTAATTATGCAGTCAGAGATGCCACAACAAAAGCAGAAGAGAGAGAATGTGTTTTATCTTGGTGTTAGCTAAAGAGAGAGCCATCAAGAAGCCATTCCTGTGCTCCAAAAGACTGGTTTGAACAGCCAGGCAAGATCTTCCACAGCAGCTGTGCAGATCCCAGAGACTTCAGTTCCACTGGCACAGCCCACAAAAGGCACAGAGGAAAAGGGATGAAAAGGGAAGACAAAGAGGAAAAGGGCTATCTCACTGGAAACATCCTTCTGAGGGTAAACCCATGAGTCAGTTTGGCCCAGCAGCCACAGGACAGCTCCTGACTCAAGGTGGAAAGAATCCTGCGTAACTCCCACAGCAACAACAGTATGAAGTGTGATTCCTCACTCATTTATATGGTACCACTTGGAAGCCTGGTAAAGACAACAGTGCTCAGACACATGGATTTCTTCAAAAATTTAAGGAAAAACCTTAATTGCAAGCTATATCTGCTGCTTAACTGCCACAAATATTGGAAAGACTTCATTTGGCTGTGCTGGAGTAACAGAGGGAAAATTTAAATCTATTACACACATGGCTTAAAAACATTATTATTGACATACACCCATATTAAAAACATGTACATAAATACCTGCATGGATAGCAGAATTTGCACAGGTAAGACAACATTCTTTTAACTGGTGCCTTAGGCATCAGCTAGTGTTTCTTTTTTTCAGTGAGTATTTAACAGTCTCGAGGTAATAATTAAAGTCACTGAAGTTGTAGCATTTTTAATCTAAAGAAAACTGCTCCCTAACAATAAAAATGAATGGGCAAAACAGACATTTTAAACTTACTCTGAATGCCAGTAGTTTACACACAGCTACTGCCAGTGTGATAGCTGTATGACTTGAAAAATAGGGTGTTCTTTAGAACATACAGTCCATGTTTATTCCAAACAATGCTCTTGCTTTGCCACTTGACAAAAGAAAACTCTGCCTTTCAGAATATATAAGTGGCATACTGTTGCCAGATCCTTTCACCTCCTCAATGCATGGCATGTAAAGCTGAGAACATCACTTACCATTTCAATTCTCTCTCAGTGGCAAGATCATAAATGGAAGGGCTCAGAGAGTGGAAGAGCGAGAGAGGAAAGTAATGAAAGACATGCATATCTACAACTGATATCTTGAAGAATGGTCTGAGTGAGACTGCTGGAGGAGTCAAGTGACGGAGTAAGGACTCAAGAGTCCTCTGTGCAAATGGTAACTGTAAAACCAGCCTAGTAATGTCACGTGCTTTAGAGATAGCGTAATGCTTGGTGAAAACATGGATGGAGCTTTTGATAGCTTCAGAGGTCTGACAGACACTAAATCCATGGGTCTGAATCCTGTCAGATTGGATTACTGGGAAGGGAGGAGGGGAAGCAGTGAGAGATGTCTGTCAGATACAGACAAGGTTAGAAAACAGGGATTTATAGACATTTGTGGTTTGGTATGAAAGCACATGGAGAGACAGGCACAGAAACTGAAATTCAACAGTTCCAATTTCAAGCACATGAGCAAGATTAGTATTAACAAAGAGAACTATATTTCACTCCATTTTATTAAAAATACACAGACAATAATAAAAAATTAACATGTGTTATCAACTGATATTCATATTTATTAGCCTTAAAGAGACAAATATTTGCATATACATATGTGTAGGCACCTGTTACTTTATTCTGCAAACACATATAAAACCTAGCCGCAGAGGTACTCAAGAACTTGATATAGGAAACTCCCTATTCTTTCATTCAATTGCTCTAAACACAGTGACTGCTTTTTACATCAGTCACTACAAAAGAGCACTTGCTCTGATGTAATAATAGTTATTGAATAAGTCATTATGATTAAAAATAAGCACATTCAGAAGTATAGCTAGTATTTGATTCTTTGTCTGCCTTGAATTCTTCAGCAAGTCTCTGAAATCATTCTTCACATCACTAGAAGGTTTACACGTATGTGAATTCTTTTAACCCAGACAGTAAAAATCCCTATTTTAGAGAATTATGCACAAACTGTTCTAAGAAGTGAAGCTGAAACAGCAGTGATCTGTTGCTGACTCCCACAGCAGTGACCCTTACTTGCATGGATTAACAATTTATCCAGTTTCTCTGGTCAAAAGAATCACCAGCAAATAATGCTGAAGCAGAAGATGAGGGATGTCTCATTCTAAATTTGCAAGGCAAACCAAGGACTGTGTTAACCACTTAGACAAGAATGCTGAAGTAACGACCAACAGTTTTTCTTTTAAGAATGCACTTTGCACATTTGGTATGCTTTTTTGCATTAATTCCCATCTACAAGAGCTGCATCACAGACCATGTGAATATTCAGATGAACTTTCATATTGTGGAGTTCCAAATGTTATGATCAAAATTAATATATCTTTTTATGTATGTAAAGTTCATGGTAAAGGCACCTCAAACAAAATGACAGGATAGCAATCCCAAAAAAACCTCTGTACAAACACATCCTTCCACCCAGGAAAACACTTTGTCTGAGGTCCTCCTTTCTCAGAAATCTGAAGACTGTCTTCAGCTGCCTTTGAGGAATAATCCTTACAACTACAGGCAAAGGAAAAATACCAAGCCTAATTATAATGATACTGAAAAGAGACATTGGATTATCCTTTTGCTTTTTAACCTGCTCCTTTTGAGACTGCTTTCATTCCCCAGAGTTTTCAAGGTTTCTTTGATTATCAGAAATGATTTGAGAACACTATGACTGCTTTCAGCAATATAAACAATACATCACTATACTTTAAAAGTTACACTGTTCTATAGAAAGTAAAAGATTTTTCCTGAGCTTTCACCATGTACTAATTCACAAGATGTGGCAGAGCTAAAATCAACACTCGTGGTTTTTTTAGAAAACATTCTCATTTGCAGGTATGATACCAGAGGTACTCTTTACAGCATGCTTCTCTGTGGATTAAACCTCACTATTGGACTGCAAAACTCATTCAACAAGAGAATTTTACAAGCATATGTGAAGAAGCTACTACTTTTGAAAAAAAAAAAAATAGTAAGAGGTCACTTTTTAATCAAGACTTAAGTCAGCAGGTAAACAAACAAAACACCTGAGTATAAGAAAAAGGATCAAGAGCAGAAAACAGTTCTAGGCATAAGAGAAGAAAAGCAGTCTTCTGACAAGCATGCAGAAGGTTTCTGTAGCAACATTAACACTGGAGATGAAAAATTACTGTAAGCTGAATACACAAAAACAAACACATCTTTGTGGAATGTTAATTTGGAATTCAAATTTGTGGATCTGTTTTTTTAATTTGCTTTAAAGCTTAAGGATTAAGGTTACCTTATTCCACCTCAGACTCCAGTGAAACATGTTCTCGTACTCTTATCTTGTCAACCTACTTCTTAATAAACATGTTTTACACCACTTCCTTACTCTGAGCGTTAGGATAAAAATGATTCTCCTTTTAAATATAACTTCAGTCATACTATTCATGTGAAAAAAGCAGAGGATTAGGACATTCAATTTATTCAGATGCAGACATCTCTGGACACATAAGAAAGAACTATAGTTAAAACATTTACAACGGCATTTTCCTTTACGTACAAAAAAACACAAATGCAAAACTATCCCCACTAAGCCCATGTTCTTTACATTTTTTCAGTATTGCTTCCAAATGATTTACTAATCTATTTCATAACTACAGCTTTTCATGTGTTCAGATGTTTCTAAATAATAAACACTGATACACTTCATTGAAATGCATAACAGGAACACTGATAAAAAATAATACTGATTATATACTTTACACAATGAAAATTCACTGTAAGACCCAAGTACAATACAACAATCAGGTCAGGGTTCAAGATTTTCTGGACAGATGGTTAACTTAAAACACACTGACCCCCTATCAGACTGGATTAGTGCCAACAGCACTCAGCCCTTCCTATGAAAAGTGGGTCAGATTAGGTTTTAATCAAGTGCTTTGATTTGATACATCATGATTTCAAAACATCTTATTAAAATATGCTAGATTAAGATATTTGTATATTATTATATAGAAAATGAGATTCATTTTTGGACGTCACACTTACCTTCACATTTCTCTAGGATCTGGACAGTTTCACCTAGTTCCAGGACCAAGCCTTGCGGTACAGCTCCTCGGAAGCTGCATATCACTAGAGGGTGGGGAAAGAGAGAGAGAGACATATGAGGGTTGAATCTTTGTGTGAATTTTTCTTCTAGGCATAGCAGTTCGGTTCACTCCTTATATAAAAATAGCTACTACATAGCTGCCCAGAAAACCTGTCAGCCAACTTTCCCTCATCAGGTATTTTTATTTTGGCCCCTATCAAAAATTAAGCTCAGCAGCAACAGAAAAGCTATGCTTTTAAAAAGATTTTTTAATTAAGCAAGGCTTGTTATCACTTTAATCACCAATCCCTGATTCATATTGCGTACAAAGATTTCCTTGCCTCACAATTCTTACTCTACGACAACAGAACAGGCAGTCCTAACTGCAAAGATTATAATAGGAAGCCAATGAAAGGAATTACTTTCCTTCAGGTTGAAATTATTTCAAGTACCATCTGTGCAACAAATACTCTGAAAAAACCCTGGATTACAATACATAATTATATTTCAGTAGACATATAAAAGAATACATAAGAATCTGTACTTTTCATAAGCACTAACAGGGCATTTATCTTAAATATTTTTCTAGGTATCTTTAGTTATCATTAACCAGGGAAAATAAGAACCTTTCTTTGTGCTTCTGAAAATTTGAATACAATCAAAAAATTACTATATAAACCTCAATGTAAATAAATATTTTATTTTTAATTATCATAGCATATAATGATATATCCTTTAACTACATTTATCAAAATACAATAGGGACATGGGTAGTTCCCCAAATCATGATGTTATCAAAACAAAGGATGAATTCCAAATAAGGTCTGCCCTCTCTCCAGTCCTGTAATGCCTGTTCATTTAAGAACTCAATCAGGCACAAAGTTAATTAGTTTCATCATTCAAGTACCTTGTTCTAAGCAAATACATGCCCAGCCACAGAGCACGCCCTATATGTCACCTACACACATACACTGGAGCACTAAAAGTAGAATTCCAGAAATTGAAATAGTGACCTCCAGTGGGCATCGTCCTTTTTCCCCAATTTAAGGGAACACTCCCCTTTAAAAGCAAACACTCAAGCTATGGCTGAGACGTTCCCATGTGATGGAGCTGCATTTCATCTCCTCCCTTTCTATGTCAAAGCCATTGAATCTCTTTCGAGCAGAAGTCACCACTAGCTAATGAGGTTTTAAATGCTTGTTTACATCAGAGACAGAAGAAACGTAAAAACTGGCTCCAGACTGGAGTAATGCAGACAACATAATCCAAGAAAAACACTAGGCTTGCCAGCATTCTCCATTCATTCTTCACCTGTGAAGAAATCATAAATATGGATTTTAACCAAAGGAAAACTACTTAATTCTTCTCCAAAAGTGCAGGAGCACTAACAGTTGCTTAACTGACAGGCCATGACCAAACCTCTAATGGCTGCTCCTTATCCCTCCAGTATTTTAGATAGCTGTATCCTTTCAATACAGAAAATGTTTGGGGGTTTTGTGTTGGTTTTGTTTGTTTTTCTAATAGGCAATACATACAATTTTACCAAAGCCAAGAAGGTATAAACATCTTTTGCGTTGCAAAATATGGTCCTATACTAAAATAATATGCCTCACTCATTCAGACCAACAAAAATAATAAAAAATTCAAGTATGCCTCAAAAATGGAGGAATTCAAAAATCCTGGCTGAAAAGCTACTATTGAAAACACCACAAAAAAATGGAGAAGTAGTAATAGAGTAATAAGAAACATTCACGACAGCAATTCTAGATACATAATCATTTTTTTAAATTAATATATACATGATTAACATCAAATCAAATTTTCAGGCCATGTGCAACTTCTCTGAATGTGCCAAGATCATCATGACAGAGAGACAGCAGCCATGGGAAAGATGAGTACTAGTGGTTGTAGACAAAAGAGTAGTTTGAACTGTAGAGAGATAAATGACTGACAAGTCTTACTCAACTGAGTCCACAAGTAATAACCTGGAAAACATTACTGCCCGGTAACAGTGCATCAGAAGGTTTCAATTAGCAAGCACCAGCTGGCTTCCTATGACAATTATTTACTGTATGAAAACTACCGAGTAAAGGACACAACTAGGAAAGAAACTAGATTTGATGCAAGGACCAGTTCTTAGGCAAGTATCTGCTGACCAATCATGTAACAACAAAAAGTGAGCTTAGAATGAAAACTAAAGGAAAGGTACCAGGAAAACAGGGTACTGTTTTTTCAACTGCTGACATAATAAATTTAAAAATATAGCCTAGCATAATGATACGGATGTTACTCATTTGTTAAATTAAAGATGTATTATCCAACACAATCTTATTAAGTCACTTTTAAGTACACAATTCTTCTTAGCAGCATTATTTGAAAAATATGAACACAAGTGTATATAGGAAATATGGAATAATTTAACCATTCTGGAGAGAATAATTTACAGAGAGGACAATTTACAAGACTCATCCCCTTCGTCACCGGAGTACTGAAGTAACACATCATCAAAATAAGCACATGGCAAAGCTTTTACCTACCAGTTAACAGACTTGAAAAATCCATCCTGGATTCCAGGACAGACTACTGCAATATCCAACATCTATTTGCAGAATCAAACCCTCTTGTCATCATTCAGGTTTATATTAATGTCATAGTTCCCATTCATAAAATAGAATTTCAGTGGTTAAAATTCAATGTTCCATGAAGCAGGAATGCTTTGAAAAAGCACCACATCCCACTTCTGGGAATTTTCTCCAAGTCAGAGGTTCCTTAACTGTGGCCCTTGGAACTGTATTGTAGTGGGCCATGGCAAAAGAAACCCTTCCCTCTGCACCTCTCCAATTTATTTATGAGAAAGGCACAAACTAGTTCACATAAGAAGTTATCTCAAGCTGTAGCAGAAAATATGAAGGAATTGGGAGATACAGCATTTAAGAAAGATGGCACTGGAGTAATGATTTGGATGGCCAAAGATCACGGAGAGGACAGATTCAGAAGTGTTTTCCTTGCCTATGGACATGCCCTGACACAGCATAAGCAGCTGCATTATAAATCACCAGCAGTAATAGATATTGCTTTAAATAAACAGGACATCTCAAGAAACAGTCAGTGCATCTTTGCATAACTTACTGATTTCTCATGTCTTAGATATCTAAAGAAGCCTCTCACTACACAGACAAAGGAGATGCAGTTGATACAATCCAGTGGGTTTTAAAAAAAACTATTCTGAAGCAGCCCCTGTCAAAAGCTCTTCAAACACTGGGCTTGGCTGCATTAAAGCAGGAAGGCATTTGCACAGCTAAATAACTAGCAAAGAGATAGGAAGTAGAAGTAGCAGCCAGTTTTCTTATAAAAGACAGATTGACCAGCAAGCTCTAAAGGGATCTCCATTGGAGCTTTTTCTATTTAAAGTATTTCTAAATGATCCAGAAAACTTGATTATCTAGGGAAATGACAAAGTTTGTGAAGCCACTCATGCTATTCAGGGTAATAAACAGTTGTAGATGGACGTAAGTACATGAGTAGAACTTACGTGTTTCACAAGGAATGAACAACCCCTCATCTCACATACAAAACCATCATCTCTTCTCTTGCTATTAACTACAATAAGAGAAACTCTGCAAGGTTATTCAGACTTCTCCTCTGGTTCCGTTGGTAGAACCTCTGATGATCAGGCCTTGTCTCTGGCTTTGCTGACCAAAACAAGTATCTTGCTATAAAAGCATTGCCTCATCCCAGCAATCACAGTAACTGGGCCAGGTCATAAAACCTAGAAACTGACAGGTTGTAAAACTTTCAACTTGGGCTGTGTCTTGGCCAGATAAGCAAAATGCTCATCCTCCCACCCCTGCTCAGTGCCAGGTAAATGGTAAGCACACTCAATTAGCCTGCATTCCTCTCCAAGGCTGGTGCAAGACAGGCACACTAATTGGACTGCATGCCTGTTACATGGCAAGCCAGGAAATTTTCCCACAGACAGTTTTCCCCTTTGTCAAAAATGTATCCATCCAAATGATGGGAACAGCGTTAAGGAAAGGTGAAAGGAAGCAAGAGAAGAGATACCAAGGACTGCATAAGGGCTTTTGCATGATTGATTAATTATGAACCAAGTCCTACCAGTAAGACTTAGAACTGAAAGGGGTGGAGAGAGTATAATGGCTAAATGTATAGAGAAAGTGAACAAAGAACAACTGTTAATCATCCCTTCCAGTACAAAAAGCAGAGCAGCATCAAATGAAACAGCAGAGAAGAGTTCAAGACTTTATTAAAGTACTTTTCCACACTGCATAAACTATGAAACTCTTCATGAGATGCTGTGGGTGATTTAAAAGTTCGAAAGCAAGTAAGGCAAATTAATAGATGTGTACCACCTTAAGACTCAGCAAGTTCCTGACCCAGAAAGCACTTGAGTCTTGAGAAAGCATCACATATGCTTATCTTGCTGTTCTACCATACTGTAAGCACCTGCTGTGGGTCACAGTCAAGGGCAGGACACTGAATGAGATGGGTATGTGGATGGGTTGTTACAATCCCTCTCACACTGTTATTACAGAATCACAGCCTGATCTTCTGTTGTCCCTTGCTATCTATTGATTTGTGACCTCATCTAAACACTATTAACGTAAAACAAACAAACCCAAAACAAACAAAAACTCGAACAAACAAAACCCAAAACCAAATCAAAACAAACAAACAAAAAAACAAACACCCACCACAGTTCACAGTTAGAGAAATGCTGAATCGAACTTCATGTGTGTCATTACTGCTTTCTGCTGCTCACCCAAGTAACAGAGCTGTTTTCACTTTTACTGTGGTACAATTTAAAATGTATCACCCTTATGCAATTCCTTCTAATTCTATTTCCTATGTTCCAACTTCCCCAACTAGTCTCACTCAGGTCACAATGCTTCCATAGATCATTTTTCTTCTCAAATGATTTATGTCAATTACATGATAAAAATAGTAATAGAAATGTGTCATGTTTGTTACACTAACAGTTGAAAAACCCAAAACAATAGCAGGAATACTATTCAGCTCAATACATCCACATAAAGATCATGCACCATCTAACTGCTAATTCCCCCAGAACACCATTTTTTCTTAACATAATACGTAAGAATACTTTGCAGCATAATGAACTGACAGATACATACCTTCTCATGTACTTTGCAATTTTTTCACCCTATTTCTACACATTGACTAAAGCCAAAAAAACCATGTTGAGATTGCATGTTCTATTTACAATATAAAATATATTAGTTCAGCCCATAAGAAGTTTATTTTCATAAAAGAAGAGCCCTTTTCCTGCCCTTTCCCTCCCCACCTTCCAAGATGTGCCGATGAAAACTGGAAGTATTTATTTAAGTGAGGGCTGAGAAACAAAATCGGTTCAAGAGGTTTCCTTGTTTACATTGTCCCCTTCTCCAAATCTATTTCTATCTCCAAATCACAACTGTGCCTCTAATCCTTTGAAAATTATTATTTATTTCTCATGTTTCCTCTTCCACAATAGAAACGATTGCTGCTAGAACAGACCCAATATGCTAAAGCACATCTTTGTTCTTCTTTATCCCAAGATGTTGATGAAGCCAGGATTTAATAAACTTAATGGGTTAACTCTGGAGAACAAAAAAAAAAAAAACAAAACCAAAACATTTCATATTATTAGCCATAAAGATGCCTTTTTTTTTTTCCTGTTAGTTTCACTGGGACTTTTTTAGCTGCATGACAAAAGTAATTCTTCCTTTTGGAAGGAAACTCCTTCCACTGTAACAATCATAATTTTGTGAACTTTCAACATATCTCTGTTTACTCCTGGCTTCATAAGTTGAATCTCAGCCTTTGTGACAGCCTTTTATAGTTGTCAACTCATTATCTGTCTTACTAAAATTCTGCTAACTTGCACTGTTTTTAGATGACACCAGCAGAACAAGTGTTTCAGGTTAAAGTGTGCCACTTAATTTTTATAACTCCTCTGCATTACACTCGACTTGCAGTTATTCAGGTCATTCATTGATAATGCACTATGTATATCTCTGACCAAGCTGATTTCAGATGGAATGGCCAGAATGATGCATAGGAGAAGTACAGCAACACCTATGTTGCTCTATACCCAAATTAGGTAGCTCCATACCCTACCAAGTCAATCACCCTGAGCAAACATTGAACTGTGAAGTTTTCTAATGGTGTAATTTATGCTTTATAATGCATAACCATGGTGTAATTTATACTTTATAATGCATAACCATATTTTAAACTCACACCTCTATCACACCAGCTAAAAATTTGCTGATCATAATCACTTTGGGTAAACACATATAACAAACTCTTAAATTTCAGAGTCCTTATAAAGAATTTAATATTTAATTACTAGCTAGCACACAAGTTACCACACAAAGGAAAAGACAGCTAAGAGTCAAGATTTAGCTTTACCTTTTTGTGAGGCAACTGTGTTGCGCAATCATTCCTGGAGGCAGCAAAGAATTGATACTGTCCAAAGCACTGTGTACTTTCTGGTCTGAGCCTCTCTCAGAACTGTGAAGCTTTGTCTAGCAAAAAGGAGTAGTTCTTGCTAATAGAAAATCGTGGGTTTAATACTTAAAAAAAAGTTTCTGAAGGAAAAAACTTCAAGTGTTTCTAACAAAATTAAAGGCCTGTATGATTAAATTTTTGTGGAACTGCTTGATTAAAGCTGGCAGCTTCATAAATTGCATGGTTAGATTCTGATGATATTTGACAAGGGAGCAGAACCACCAGGAAACTAAAATGAAAACATTTTCATTTTATTCTACAAATACCTAGAAGAATGTTTTCACCTTCACGGTATACCTTCCAAATATTTAAATGATTAATTGTGTATGAGGTTTTCAATTATTTACCAGAAATAATTTGATATATGCAAATTTACTTATAAGTTCAGGCCACATTCAGCAAGAATGTTTACAAATAAAACAGAGAAAAAAAACAGGTCTAGTACTTCCGAAATATTCTGCTGTTTACGCAAAATGGACAATACAAAGAATTTAGGTATAAAGGAGAGGACATATACAATTACACCCTAAAAAACAACTACCCCAATAAAACACAATGTTTATTCAGAGGGCCATTTCTTGCAGAGTATACTGGTACACATGACACAGAACAGGGCTCTAATCAGATTGGATTGCCAGGCACTAATGTAATACACACACACACAAAAAAAAAGATTATCAAAAGCTGATTAAAAGCCATCCAAACATGACAATCGAAGAGTAGGGATTAAACAAAAGACATGATTTAGAACAGGTCTAAAGAATTTTTTGACCTTATTAACAGTCCTTATGGACTTTTATGCAAAACCCCGAGAAAAAAAATATATACTTCAGAATTGATCTGTTACACTTAAGGTTTTGTGCATTACCAAAATTACACTACATTAAGTGAAGGTATTTCAGGCTGGCCAGGGAGCAGTGGCAGTTGCTAGGCAGCATCTGCTCCTGTCAGAGATGCTTCTTTCTTTGTGCAGTACAGAACCTCAGCCAGGAATACTGCCACCAATGGATTATTACAAGGCAGCTTACTGCCATCACATGGCATCTGCAAAGTGCTCAAACTGCTGCCTAGCAACACCGCCTCTTTCTACTGAGTCATACCATCACTATGAAAATATTCATGTAAAAAAAAGAAACAGATGCCTGAGAAGAAAGGTGATCATTCACTAGCAAAACGAGTTATTGCTAGCATCCTTTCCCTACCCTCCAAGATAAAAACAGAGATCAGGCTCAAAAATCATGAGCTGGTTTAGTTTTGCACATCCTGGTGGCATGAGGTAGAACTGAAGAAACAGACCAAAAGCCCATAGCATTGACTACCTTAGCTTTATTAAGGACCTGATTTCAAGCTTTTAAGCTTTGCAGGCAACTATTCTATTCCCTCAGGTATCAGTTCATTCAACTTGCACTCCAGCAAGTCCCTCACTCACACATCATTCCCTCTATGCTGGTAGTAAATGCAGCAGGTTGTTGTTCTCCCTTTCAAGCAGGGACGAAAGCTGTTTCAGTTTCTGAAACCGTTTTACCTCTTCCCTAACTAGTGAAGTGAAACACTGACCATACCACACTGAGCTCAGAGGACCGTGGAGCTGTTCTGCACTGCTGCCTTCCATAGAATGCAAATGTGAGCCGAAAATGGCTACAATACACTGTTGAAAACTAGGAGAACAAATAACATTTAAAAAAAAAAGTCACCTCTACAGGCAACCCAGCTCCAATCTGCAACTCTGACAAGTGTCTAGCTCTGTCTTCCCCATAAGTCCTTAAGAAGTAGCTAACCACAAACCAGACTCCTCCTTATCCTCTTCTATAGGTTTTAGCACCCCACACCTCCCTCCTCCCTCATTGTGTGCTCCAGCCTCCTACTAACCATTTCTTAACCTCACCCCTTGTACTGTGAGCTACAGGGCTCTAGAGGCAGCCCCAAGAGGAATTCCGCAAAGAAGGAAACAATCACTTCCATCAACACCCCAGCTATACAGGAACGAAGCCTTCTGTGTGGCTAGTTACAAGAGAGCACCACTGATTCACCTTCACACATGCAAAAACATAGCTGTCATCCCACCGTGTTTTACATCCTATCCCATTTTACACTGACTCATCTTTTCAGTGTTAGTCCTCTCATCCAGTTGCTAAATAGGTTCATAACATGCTAAAGTTACCTTGGCATTTAGGGTCAGTTTGCACATTGCCTAGGGGGAGGAAGGGGAGAATAGGGCAGATACATAAAAGTGTATTTATTAATACACCAGCTCCTGCATCTCCATTAAGATCTCTGTATTTTAGCTTATACTGTCTGCCACACAAGAGCTTTTAGTGGACACTCAACAACAGATTACAAGACTGCTAAGAAATCCTTCAACCCACACAGAACTTTCACCTTTTCAATAAGCTATTTGCTACTAAAATAAAAAAAAAAAAAAAAAAAATTTCCCTAACATAATCAAAAATGCTTTTTTTCATGAGACGTTAAGAATTTTTACCACTTCTAATCACGATGTAAGCAAACATACATTGTTTAATGCTATCAACATCATCTGAAACATCAGGAAAATGTTCTTTTACTCTCATTGCATCCTTGACGTAGGTTGAAATAATTCACTTTTTTATTCTTCTTCTTTTCTTCATTATTAAAAGAAGAATACTGCCTTGTGCCAGCAACCTGAAATGTAGTCACTCCAGAACTGGAAAAAACAAGATGATCAGAAATTTAGGGCCTTGCTGTGATGAATAGAGTTAGAGAGAAGCCTATTTTCTACCTCCTCTTCTCCAGAAACACTTCGAATGCAATATTCCTTGGGATAAAAAGAGATAGCCAAATACTTATCAAAAAAAACAACAACAACAACACAAACAAAAAAAACAAACAAAACAAAACAAAAAAAAAAAAAAAAAAAAAAAAAAAAAAAAAAAAAAAAAAAAAAAAAAAAAAAAAAAAAAA
>JANHFX010011475.1:5101-15797 GCA_027560015.1 Chloroceryle amazona
CCCCTTTGAATCTAGTTTAAAGCTCAGTCAATGAGCCCAGCCAATTCTTGTGATAAAAACCTTCTCCCCCTTTGAGAAAGATGCACACCATCTGCTGCCAGCTGGCCTGGCCTCATGTAAATTGATCCCTGGTCAAAAAAAACAAAGTCCTGATGATGGCAGCGGTATGAAGCCATGAGTTGGTCTGGTTGGTCCTCCTCAGTCACTCAGGTGAGAGTGCGTCTAAGACTGAATGACTCTTAGATCCAAATCCAGAACATATTTTTTCAAAATATATTTATCCATGGAAGAGAGGCCTTGGATAACAATAAAGTGATCCATTTATAGTGGATTTATATACTGTGATAAGCTGGGAACAGACAGAATTAAAACACAATTTTCTTCACCTGTATTTTTTTCCTATGAGTAGACTTTGTGATGATATGTACCATAAAAGTACCTAGCATAGATTGATTTTCCTAGAAGGGGATCTTAATTTAATGATCAATTCATAATCATAATAGGAATACAAAGAGAATGTAAATATATTCAAAGCCCAAAATATTTTTTAAAAATTGTAGAAGGATACTTGGAATGAATAACCTCTTAACCCTTTCAAGAAAATAATCTAGCACTTAAAAAAAGTCAACATAAAAATGCTGTTTTAAAAATGTTCCTATTTTCATGGCATTCCATGTATCAACAAATCCAGGAAAAGGAGAATTTCATGATATAGACCAGATTCAATGAAAGTCTACTCAGAGGGTTTACAGGTAAATGTTTGCTCTCTGGGCAAACTGAATATGAGCCAGCTGTGTGCCCAGGTGGCTAAAAAGGCCAGCAGCATCCTGGCCAGTGTCAGAAATAGTGTGTCCAGCAGGAGCAGGGAAGTGATCATCCCCCTGTATTCAGCACTGGTGAGACCACACCTCAAATACAGTGTGCAGTTTTGGGACCATCACTATAGGAAAGACACTAAGATGCTTTATCATGTCCAAAAAAGGTCAGTGAAACTCGTGAAGGATCTAGAGAGCAAGTCTTATAAGGAGAAATGGAGGGAATGGGATTATCCTGGAGGCTGTGGGGAGTCTTTATCACTGTCTGCAACTTCTTGAAAAGATTTTAGTGGATTGAGTGTTGGTCTCTTCTCCCAGGTACCAGATGGCAGGACAAAAGGAAATGGCCTCAAGTTGTGCCAGGGGAGGTTGAGGTTGGATATAAGGAAAAATTTCTTCACAGAAAGGGCTGTCAAACACTGGAACAGAATGCCCAGGGAAGAGGTGGAGTCACTGTCCCTGGAGGTATTTAGGAGACTTGTAGATGTGGTGCTGAGGGACATGGTTTAGTGGTGGACTCGGCAGTGCACGATTTACAGTTGGAATTGATGATCTTAAAGGTCTTTTTGTACCTAAATAATTCTATGATTCTGTGTGTATCTTGACTGCTGTCAGTTTAGGGGTTTGGTTCTAAAGACAGCTACAAGACAAAATAGAATTTAGAGTGTTTAGATTCAGGATAATGATAAAAGTTCCTGTGTTCATCTGACAGTAATGGTTCTAACAATTCCCTCTGTGGTCCTATTTATAACTTGTAGATATCTTTCCATAGAAATGCAACTTGTACAGTTACAATTTTCTGATGATGAAATGGATCACAACAAAAATATAATCTTAAGAAAATTCTAAATCTAATTAACCAGGTACCAACCACAGTCTTTTACATTTTAGTAAATATGCTCATATCATATCATGCTGGTATTTTTTCCTTAAAAAAAAGCATACAAAACCAAGGAAATGAACTCTGGTTACAGACATGTATTTTTTTTAATAATTCTTTTTTTTTTTTTTCTTCTTAACAACAATGGTATATCTCTTATGATAATTCTAGGGTCTAAACTATGAGAAATGGACAAGAATATTTTTGTTCTTAGCTGCATTCACTGATCTGAAAAAGCCAGTTTGTCTGCTGAGATGAATTGCTTACCATATATATATATAAATTAAACTTTCACTGGCACCTTGAAGGAGAAAGAAATGTTTCCACTATCTGTAGAAAACTCACTCCTTGATGTACTTCAAATGAAGGGCAAACTGTCTAGTTCTGATTTTCTGCTGCATCAGGATAGCAGGATTACATTAAAAGCAAAGCTGCATATGTTTTTGTTACTAGTATCAGGAAGAACTCACAAGATATGAAGCTTAGTCTGCATTCATACAAGCTATTCAAACTTTCTCTGGACATCCAAATGATTTGACTGAGGTTTCCACATCAGAGCAGTTTCATGCCCTAGGAAAGATTATGATTAAACCTATATATCTAAACCTACTCAAGGGCCATGCAGACTTAACCCTGCTATAGTTCCCTTGAAGAAAAGAAGAACGGAGACCTGTCACCCTCACCGATCTTTAGAGATAATACAAGATGATACACATCTGTTAAAATAGTAAAAAGATTCTTGTACCTTTTGAGAATGAACCTGTGCCACATGAAATATGGGCCCTACAGAAGTAGCAAGTTATCATATAATTAAAAATTATATTGAATGAAACATATAGGTACTCAAAACGTTCCTGGAAACCTTAATTTTGGAATTTCTAAACTTCTGAATGCTTTACTGAAATGTTAAAATTCTGCAAACATAGTTTTCTTGTTGCTATGGACAACAAGAAGAAGGCGGAAAGGTGAAGGGAAGAAATAATATGCAGCATTTCTTTACTGTAACACCAAATAACTTGATAAAGCTCTTGGAATGTCTGTATCATATGGCTTTTGGTTTGGTTTTATTTTTTGTCTTCCCATTGTGAAGAATTCTCAGTTTGTAAGCAAGCTAATGCAGACCATGTGTATTTTTGCCATAGCTCTGCAGGGACAGTAATGACATTGGAAATAATTGCTTTTCTAATTCGCTCTTACCCTCTTCATGTGCTTCCAATGAGTCCTTTTCTGTGTACAGATAACTCTAATGGATACTTTATTTCTACTCAACCATCCTTAAAATAAAACAGTATCAGTTGGTAATATAAAATCAAGAAATAATCAAGATTCAATTCTGAGCCCCTGATAATTTGCTAACAAGATTTGCAATACATCAGAGTGAAAATACTCAGGTGACAGCATTTTTTAGCAGATAAACAAATTGTTTCATGTATTTGTTAAGTTTTTGTCTTCTTTAATTCTCATGGTCAGATGGTTTTCTCCAGCTCGCCATCATGCTCTGTTTTGACAAGCTGCTACCAGGTTTTCAGTTTCAGGGACAATTATTTCAGCTAGGATTTCATTGTTGCTGAAGTAGGGCAGAGCTTCTCCTTCTTGTTCTTTTGTCCAAATGTGGGCATGCTCTCTTGTACATGCGTGCATTCATGAACACAAAGGTGCACTGTTCTGGAGAATTGTCTTTTCATTAGCAAAACATGATCTTACAGTAGGTAAGCCAGATAAAAAACAGAGAGGAAAAGGCAGTGAACACACTCACACTGGAATGCAGCTACAGCCATTTGATGTCTTTATTAAGCTGTTCTGGTTAGTCTATTGACTGTGCAACATTTCTGGCTGAATTTTTTTCGAAACTACTGATCAGATCTTAAAGTATGCTTTTAAGTTTACTTAAAAAGGGATGGAACCATCAGACTTATTTCATCTCATGTGAAAAAAAAAAAACAAACAGACAAAAAAACACAAAACAAACACACACACACAAAAAACAAACCAAAAAAACCCACAAACCACAACCAACCAACCAAAAAAACACACACACACAAACAATATTATCAAGAATGGAAAACTAATAAAAGTGCTTGTCAGAAAGGTCAATGTAGCAGTCCAAAACTGAGTGTCATTTTTTGTGACTGGAACACTCTTCTGTTTGTATGAAGGCAATAAATTTCCATGAAATGTCATAGAAAGTTTAATGTTGTAACGAACCTGATTTTCTAAATATTTCTTTTTTAAACCTAGGCTAAGTTTGCTTTGTCATCAGAGATCTCTCTGCTTATTGTGAGCTAACATATTCTGTGACAACTCTTAGTTCAAAATACTTGCCAAATATTTGCTTCAAATACAGACATGCATTTTTCTGTGAAAAAGCACAAGATATTATTGTCACACTAGAGATCTACAAACCAGTAACCAGCATAACAGTTTCCTTAAAGTCTTTTTATGCCCACATATACCTCTTACTCTCTGTACCACCACACACTGTGTGTAGTGTAAGTGTGTACAGTCTGGGCTACCTGGGCTAAATGTTAAGTTAATGAACTTTTATCCAGCATGATAGATCAAATTAGACTTCAGTACAAGAATGGAGGTTCTGACACACTGGACTTGCTAAGTACTAAAATGCAGGAAAACCTCCTTCAGGAAAAAAAGAGTTGACAATTAAATGTCACAAATTAACATTTCAAACACTGGAAAATATTTGGACCTTCATGTCAATTTTAGCCATGACATGTAAAAGGGACTGCTATGTAGAGCTGCTTGTGCAATGACATCTCATGACTAGAAGGTCTTCTGCAGTAATGTCTGGGATTAAATATTTTCTCCACATCTACTAACTCAGTGTCCAACACCTGATCAGAGTGATACAATTCTGGAACATGTATAGGTGGTTGCTGAGTGGAGGACCACTGGTATAAAGCTCTCTCACAGCCACTATAATAAGAAAAGCAGTTGAGCCACCCACTTGCTAGCCTTCTGTAGCTCTGCAGGGAGATTGTTATCCATTACAGTGGTACAACTTTTGATCACTACACAGCCAGTGACAAAGCATCACAGGCTCGCTGTTCAGACCTATCATAGCGTGTAGGCTTAGCCAGCAAAAAGAGTGTTTAATGCCTAGAACGTATACAGGAGTTTAACTCTCAGGAAATATCTTCAGCATGGCAATTAATTCTTATAAACCAAAGGAGAAAAAATAACCTGTACATATGTGAGTTTGGTGCAAGAGGCTGAGGAAGTTTTCAGGTACTCTGCTGAGTCAGGATGGATCTGATCTAGTTGAAGATATCCCTGCTCATTGCTGGGGAGGTGTTTTAGATGAACTTTGAAAGTCCCTTCCAACTCAAACTATTTTATTCTTGTTCTATGATTCTGTCACTGATGCCTCAATTGAGTTGTAAAAAGTCCTTGCTGCCATTCCTATACATAGTTTCCAGTCAGAAAAGGATGTTTCTTTTCTGGATTAAGCAAGCTTTGAATTGAATCTGCCTTCTATGAACTCTGCTTGGCTACAGGCCAGCTACTAAGCTACTGTGTAAATTATTTTTGAATCCATGAATGAAAGTCAAAAAAGTACTGGAGCATATTATCTCTCTGATTTCCAGATCTGGTTATAAACTTCCTGCTTCAGAACTCCAGAGGAGGATAATGAAGCTGGTGAAGGGCCTGGAGAATAAATTTTATGAAGAGAGATTGAAGGAGCTGGGACAGTTTGGTTTGAGGAAGGGGAGGCTAAGGGGACACCTCATCACAACCTACAATTACCTGAAAGGACATTGTAGAGAGACTGGTGCTGGTCTCTTCTCACAGATAATTAGCAACAGAACAAGAGGGAATGGATTCAAGCTGCAACAGGGTAGATTTATTCTGGACATTAGGGAAAAGACGTTCACAGAAAGAGTAGTCAAACACCGGAATAGGCTGCCCAAGAAGGTGGTTGAGTCACCATCCCTGGATGTGTTTAAGGGTCATTTGGATATGGTGTTGAGGAACATGGTTTAGGGGAGAACTATGTAGAGTAAGGTTGATGGTTGGACTTGATGATCCCAAGGGTCTTTTCCAACCTGAATGATTTTATGACTCTCTGATTCTATTATTCCATTATTTCAGTTTTGTAGTTTTTTTATGCAATTAACTGAGATAATTAATATGTTATAAATTAAAAAAAAAAATAAATTCATTTGAGGGGACAGTTCTTTTTCCTGAAGATTTTTTCTAGTAGAAAAATAAATTGGAAATAGTGCTTTTAAAGTGTCATGGATGCATCGAGGATACATGATCCTTTTCAGCACACATACTGATAAAAAGTTAAGACTTCAGCCCTCCTGCTGCAACAAATCAAACGTAGTGAGTTTTGTTTACTACCTAATAAAGTAATACTATTTTTCCACTAAAATAATGTCCATCTTGTCATTAAATTGTTGATTTTCATCCACTAAAGAATTTATGAAATGCTATTTTTCACGTTATTTACATTATTCATTGTACAAATAGTTAATCTGCATTATAAGGGGCTGACCAAAGTGCTCCATCTTCTACGAATTACTACATTGATTTAATTAGAGTTGGGGAGTATAAGAAATCCCTTTTTGACATTTCTTTTTTTCAGCTTACACATCGGTATCAAATCAGAGGTTTTACGAGATAGACTAAAGGCATAAAGAAAACATATGCATGTAGCATTGTATGGACTGTTCAGAAAAATGTTCACCAGGTCTAGCTAGCAACATAATGTGCAGTTATTATCTGTATAATCACCCTTAATTACCAATTTAACAGAGCAAATCTGTACACTGAGGTACATATTATTCCAGATGGTATTCCACTCAGAAATGCAGAATCAATTTAGATACAGTTGCATATATAAACACATTTTATACATATATATGTATAATTTTCTCTGCACACACATATAGATATATGCATTCATATATCTACAAAATGTCAGTGCAATATATTCCATGACAGGAGTCTCATCTAATAGCAATCCATCCATTGTTTTATAATCTTTATTATTTGACAGTTTATGTATTAGTTTCAGCAAGAAATGCATGAGACCTTTTATTATACAAGCAATCCCAGTGTATCGTGACCTAGTACACTCCTCCAAAGAAAAGTGAAGTGCAAAGAAATATTGTTCAGTAGAAACTGCTGTTCTAACAGTCATCTTTACCACTCAACTTGTTTACACAAACTTTAACTGCCTGTAAATGAAAATTTTAAATCAGGCAGTAACATTTGGCACACTTATATTCTTTTCCTCTCTTACATTAAAGAAACAACCATATCTTATTTTAGGGTTCCTTTTCTGCTGTTAATCACTTCTTTCCAGAAGTACTCACAGCCACTTGCTCAAAACATTCCAGGAATAAGAGGAAATGTAAGGTTCAGTTGCTATTCAATAACAATTTGGTGATTGGATTACATCCTCAGACAGAGGGCCAACACAAGACTGAGCTATCACTTACAAACCAAGAAAACTTCTCAGTGGCCTTCAGTTGAAATATACTCCAGAGATTTTTTATTCTTGTTGTTCTGGAACTATTCAAGCTTTTTTTCTTTGTAAGAAAAATGTGAGTATCAGAGAAGCAATTTTAAGTGCTTTGCTCCCTTTATTATCTGTAATGTAACTTGCCTTGAAATAAAGTAAAACATAGCTGACCACAAGCAAAATGATTTGCAAAAAGTCATCATTTTCCATAGGACTAGATAAAAAATGTTAAAGTATACTTGTAGTTCAGGAAGAGAGACTTTTAGGAAATTAAATATTGATCAAGATGGCAAAAATACACATACATGATTTTTTTTAAAGAAAATTTAGGCTTACTTTTAATTCTTGAGGAGAAAAACAAACAAAAGAAAAATGTGGCAGGTTTATTGATATTTCTTTCATCCTCAAGGTAACTGAAACTTCAAGAAAATAAATTTTTATCAGGAAGTTTTCTGTATGTTAACTGGAAAGGATTTGAAAAATGAGTTTAACTACACATTTGCTGAGAGCCTAGTTACAGACAACTACTAGTGATGTAGACTTTCATTGTTAATTCAAAACAGTTTACTCAGTTAACTCAGGAGGACAGAAACCTCCCGTGCAGCAGAAGGGCAAAAGCTCACTTGATCTTGATATTCAGTACAAATAAAGACCATGAAAGCGGGTACTCACAATCCTTCCGGCTTTCTGAGTTTTAAGCAGGAGGTGTCAGAAAAGTTACCACAGGGATAACTGGTTTATGGCAGCCAAGCATTCATAGCGACATCATTTTTTCATCCTTCAGTGTTGGCTCTTCTTATCATTGTGAAGCAGAATTCACCAAGCATTGGATTGTTCATCCACTAATAGGGAACGTGAGCTGGAATTAGACCATTGTGAGACAGGTTAGTTTTACCATACTGCTGATGTGTTGTTGCAAAAGAATTGAATTAAAATCTATGTTCTCATTTTGTTTTTCCTGCATGTGATAACTTCAAAGTATGGACAACTTAGAATAAAACTGCTTTTTCCTACATTACCTCTGCCGTGTGTTAAGTTTGATCAAACAGCAAAGAAGGACAGTTATTTACCAGTAATCAATGTGTTTCCTAAAAATGTACAACAAACAGCAGAACAGTGAGAAGATATATTTCTTTATACATTCCTGGTTTGAAAGACATGAATTTTTAAAATTTATAATCTGTTTTTAAGATTAGTCCTCTGAACATCCCTCAAGGTTGCCTAAAGCATCCTTGCAGCCTGAGTATAAGCTACTCATCTTTCCTTGGAAGCCAGTGGAGAAAAGTGTATAAAATCAGTACAGCATAATCAAAAGACCTTTTTTTTTTTTAAGAAAATCTCAAATGAAAAGATGTTTAACTGTAACAATATGTTTTAGTCTAATGTCTGCTTTAAACCATCTCTGCAAAATATGTCCTGGATTTGATTGAAAACAAATGGCAGAACTATTTCCTTTTAAAGACAAGAAGAAGCATTCTTAGCCTCCACTGAAGAAAATGTATTCTGACCCAGTTTTCAGTTTGCAACAAAACTGAATATAGATAAGGTAAGATTTATTGTGTTTAATAAGGTATTTTAGCTGAATTGATGCTTTCTTTTTCATTTATAAGTTTCTGCTCATTCAGTAATAATAATGGCAAAGTTTTTTTCCACAGAAAGAAGTATATTTAAAAAAAAATATTTGCTGATGTTATATGTGAACACTATTTTGATATTTGACCCCATACTTTTGCAGAGCTGGGCCATTATCCTTAAACTGAACACATGTTGATATTCTGCAGGGAGTATTCTTGTGACACCAAAGAAACCTGCATGATACTCATCCAAGTACAGATTTTACTCATTTTTTTTTCTATAGACCTTTTTTCCTTTTTTTTTTTTTTGTTACATTTATTCACAGTTGACCCAGTAGTTTTGATGCTGCACAAGAGTCAGTATCCTAGACATCCCAGGGATTTGAATGACTAGTATAATACCTGCATGAGAGATGAGCAGCAAAAGGATATTGTTGAACCTTTAAAAAAAGGCTGACATTTTCCTGCCCCTGAGCAGCAATCTTCAATACTGAAGCTTTTGTGAGTTTCAACCCTTTGATTTATGAGCAAAAGTGTAATGCGTCTTGGCCATTATCAAATCATTAAAGTCCTCTATATCTTCCCATTCCATTTTTACTTAAAAAAATAAAACCAAACCAAAAAAATCCAAAATAAAATAATAAAAAAAACAAACCCCACACACATAAAAAAACAAACCAAACTAAACCAAAACCAAAACCAAACAAACAGAAAAACAAGAACAACAAAAACCCGCAACTCTTTCCCTGTTCTGTCTCTTTCTACTTTTTAGATATTTTACTATTTTCTCAATAAAAGATTATTCAGGAAATATTTTAGTTTCATCAAGGTATTATGAAGACTTGTTAACTCTCAGTTTAAAAAGTGCTAAAAAGTTTCCTGGTCAAGGTTTCAAATTCTGAAGATAGAAATAGAAGTAAAAAGTGTCTAAGTGGTTAAACTTGTAGCAATTTTGATGAGAAGAGAGTCTGATGAAGAACAACTCTGGAAATAACAAAACATTAAGGTAAGTGTGACAAATGCTGAAAAAATATTGAGATCTCTGACTTTGTAGGATCCACATCTCATGGTGTTTCAATCCACCAAAGAACAACAAAAAAAAAAACATAATTAGAATTAAGCTTACTTAAGTTTACTGGTTTAGTGTAACTGTTTCTGCTTCAAGTAGTCTACAGGAATCTTTAATCATCCATTCTTGGTAATAGGGATAGGTGTATTGCTGTACTGCAGCAATAACAAAATGTATTGGGACTTTTAAACATTTTTTATGGTTTTAGCATTTGTGATTTTTTCTTCAAGTTTGTAGTTGTTTCTTGGTTATAAATGATTAGTTTCTCCCATTTGTAATCTCACTGCAATCAACAGTAAAATGTGCACTGAAGGTGAATGAAAATGAAACAAGTCCAAGCAGAGCATCTCTATGATCACTGTGAGCACTTTAAAACAATTACTTTAATTATACATTAATTATAATAATTACATTACCTGCATTTGTGCCTCTGTTCACAGAGAAAAACAAGCTGATCTTGTTCTAGAAATTTAGTTACTAATTGAGCTTATGCTAGAAAATTCTTTCCTTCAACAGGATTTAATGATTTTAGTCCAACCTCACGCAAATATAGAAACTAGGCTGAAAACTAGGACAATTTCTATAAGTGCAGGCCCTGGATCAGAAATAATTCTTATTCCTTTTTTAATATTATTTGGAGAATAGAAAACAAAACCAGCCTTTTTAGATGAAGCTCCCTCTATTTGCCTTTGTTGATCACTTCCTCCTTCAGTCTTGCAAAGTCTATCAATATAAAAAGATTTGAAAAGCAACTTTCTATCATAACATGACTCTTCTAGTATTCTAGTAAATATTCTAGTTGGACAGCAAAAATTGACATGAAGGGCTTTAAGAGCAAGAGAAATGAGATTTTTGTACCTCTCATTGAAT
>JANHFX010011476.1:0-10345 GCA_027560015.1 Chloroceryle amazona
GAGTCCTGGTGGACAATAAGTTCTCCATGGGACAGCAATGGGCCCTTGTGGCCAGGAAGGCCAAGGGTCTCCTGGGGTGCATGAAGAAGAGTGTGGCCAGCAGATCGATGGAGGTTCTGCTCCCCCTCTACTCTGCACTGGTGAGACCTCACCTGGAGTATTGTGTCCAGTGCTGGGCTCCTCAGTTCAAATACTGGAGAGAGTCCAACAGAGGCTACAAGGATGATGAAGGTGTTGGAACAGCTGCCTTATGAGGAAAGAAATACATGAGGACTGGGCGTAATGAAGGCAGGGACAACCTCTTTTCATTCGTGCCTTGTGATAGGACAAGGGGCAGTGGATCCAAGCTCGAGCACAGGTAGTTCCAACTCAACATGAGGAAGAACTTGGCTATAAGAGTTGTAGAGCCCTGGAACAGACTCCCCAGAGAGGTTGTGGAGTCTCCTTCTCTGGAGACTTTCAAGACCTGTCTGGATGGATTTCTCTGTGACCTGCTCTGGTTGTGTCCTGCTCTGGCAGGGGGGTTGGACACGATGATCTTCAGAGGTCCCTTCCAACCCCTACCATGCTGTGATTGTGTTTCACAGGGCACAGCCAGCACACCAGGCTCTCCCAACGGTCACAGTCAGGAACAGGCCAGCTCTCTCCTCATCACGTGGAGTGGCAGAAAGGCTGACTGAGAAGCACCAGACTGAAGAAATGCCCTCAGAGCCCCCCAGAAACATGCTGCCTACAATCACAGGAGGCTTTTCCAGGGCTTCCCTGGGCCACAACCACAAGCTCCATCCTCCTGCCCTCTCCACCTCCAATGATCTGGGCTTATACCCACGCAACATGCCCATCTTTTGGCTTTGTAGAGGAGGAATCATTATAGCAAGAATTTTCCTAATATAAATCCTGAGGCCTGAAACATCCTCCCACCCCACAAAAAATAATAATAAAAAAAGACAGAAATCAGGTGGCCAGAACAGAAAGAAAACCTGCCAGACAAATGCACTGTACAGAGACATCAGCTTTCTGTGTAATTCCTGAATCTTACAGGTATCAAGGTGCCTGAAAAAAATATTACTCAGCTGCTCATTCCCAGTGTGTAAATAGCCAAGATGACAAATATTTCCTGTGTCTCAAGCTTTCCTTTGCAGAAGGACTTAATGAACTCAAACAAAAGACCGTAAACCATTTGATTTTACATTAATTAATTATTCATGTGTACAGTAACTGTAGAAGCAGTATGACACTACTCACCTACTTGGCTCACTTTTTGGGGAGGGGGGGGGAGTGAGGGGGTGGGGTGAACATCTCTATGAAACACAAAAGGATTACACTGTGAAGAAAAGCAGCTCAGTTAATAGTAATTTCCCCTTATACTGAAGACTGCCTCTTGGATGTGTAACTAAACAGGTTTCCTAAGTAACAGAGTAAGGGAGACAGTAATTGCAGAAAAAGGGGAGGGAGAAACATAAGAAAAACACTAATAAACAAACTGGAATGCAAAGAGTTAACAATTCACTTGTTTGTTTTTTTTTTTATCCAGTCAAGGTACCTAAGGTAGAAAGAGGAAGCTGCTAAAATAGCCAGATAAGTCTTCTGCATGTTTTAGTGAGCTAACTCTGCAACTGGGCTGACCTATCGAAAGAAACATCGCACCCACAAGGAAGCCACGGCATTTCGGACTTAACCTATAGACTGAAGGCTGAGCTGTGCTATCCATTTATCTTGGTTTCACACAGGATTGCAGGTCACCATGAGTAGTGGAGCCTCTCAGCTCCGAGCCCAGATGACCATTTTATTGAGGAGTAATGTGCTGCTTTTGCTCCCCTAAACCAGTGCTGCAGAGCTGGCAGAAGGCAGCTTGTGGGAGGGCTGCGTTGGAGCATGGCAGAGGAGGTTCTCAGCAGCCACCGATGATGGGTGTGAAGGAAGAACAGCAAGCTGGCTGCACCCACACTTCCCGAAGATGCCCAGCTATGAAGCCAAGAGGCATTTCCCCAGGGTTGTCCTCACCAGGAAGCCAAGCCAGCCACAGTGGCTGCACAGAGGGCTGCTTGGGAAACGAGAAGTGCTTGAGGGGCGTGGAAGATGGAGCTGGAAAAGGGCTGGGTGAGGACTCACCAGGTAGCTGGACAGGTAGCACCACTAAGGGAGCCAGAACCTGGGAATTCCACCAGCCTTGCATCAGCCCGAGCAGGAGCTATGAAGCCACATGACAAAAGGTTGTGTCATGTATGAGCATGGCCCCAGGCAGCAGCATGGCCTAAGTAAAAGTAAAAGAAAGGAGAAGGGAAAAAAAAAATATAATAAAAAGGGAAATAGAGGAATGAGTACTTCAAGGAGGGGGGGGAAATAAAAAAGCAAAGGCTAATACAGCAGCAAAAGTTGTTTGGAGAGAGTTGGGCTGAGAGAGGAAGCAGAGCAGCCAGTGAAGACATCGGTGGGGCAAGGCTGGCATTTCTGGTGCTGTGAAAAGCCACATAGAGCTGTGCAGCTCACAGCTTTCATGGAAAGCCAGAGGAAGATGAGGAAGGTCATTTCAAGCCCTTCTGTGACCATTCATTGAGCTGTGCCTCACTCACGGATGGAAGGCAGCACAGAACGGCCGCCTCACCGAGCTGCTGGCGGGGAGCCACCCGCCTGGCGTGGAGCTGGAGCGTGCCAACGGGCTAGGAACACATCCCAGTGTTGATTCCACATCTCTGCAGTCCACCTAGTGCCAGCAGCAGGGTTGTCCTGCCGCACGCAGACCCAAAAGCACCTCCTTCTCAGCATCAGCTCCCTGTTACTGTGTGCAGTGTGAGAGTTCAGACCTACTCTGTTAATGAAGATACCCACGTGTCATCCTCACATAGCTCTACACCTTCTGGATACTGGGGCATTGCGTGGCAAGGACCTCAACCAACCATCTCAGTGTCTATCGCAGCCAGGAGGGTGCCCACAGCTCTGGTCCCATCGCCCCACCAGCTGGATCCTTGCACACAGGCAGCACCAGCCAGAGCCTTCTGCTAGATCCAGAGCTCTTCCCCAACACCTACAAAACAAGTGTCCTGAGCCAACACCTTTAACTGCCATCGCAGTTAAGGCCCAAAACTCTGCAGGGAGGTTTAGTGTCTGCTGCAGGTCCAGGAGAAGTCAAGAGACCTAGGGTGCAAGTACCTGAAAGAGCAGAGCCGGCGCCAAGAGCTCTGGGCTTTGCACAACTCAACACCCAGCCCAGAGCTGTCTGACTGCAGGATCTGCTTCAAAGGAGAACAGTTTAACCGAGCAGAGTGGAGGTTTGAAGTGGGTTCCTCCTTGTTTTCCCCCTACTCTTTCCCAAGATGTCAGGCAGAATTACTCTCTCACACAGGAATTTTCCTTCCTTTTCTTGCATTGTCTCTGAGACCCTCCCTGCAAGCTGTGCAATACCCAAACCACAATTTAACAGGTATGAAACACCTCCATGGCAGGAGGGGCCCCAACACTCCCCTGGGCAGGTAGCAGGCTCTCCCCCCTGCAGCAGCACAAGGTCTGACAGTAGCGTTTCCGACTGCAAGCTCACTCGACAGAGCCCAGTGTAAGCAAAATGCTTCTGAACTGGAGCAGAGGGAAAAGCATTTAAAAGGAGGAGTGAATAGGAAGAAGGGGAAGAGAAAACAAGCAAAAGGACAAAAGGCAGACCCAGTGCACAGTGAGGGGATGCAAGAGAGACAGAAAGGAAAGGTTAAACTACTGTGCAAACAAGGAGCTGGAAGGTTGCTAGGCTTCCAAGCACACTCTGCCTGTGCACGGATGCTATTTATGGGAACATGCCAGAACCAATAGGCAGATCATACTTATTAATGACCTAAACAAAGGCAAACGGTGTCTTAATTAAGACGGCAGACAATGCTAAATTTGGAGCAGCAGCGAGAGAGCTAAGAAACACAAAGGGATCCGTGCAGAAACAGAAAAATAAGGCTCAAAAGACTTGCCTGGCTAGAAAAAGCCAAGTAAGGTAGTTCAGAGGGTGATAACTCTGGAGAGGGATCTGCAATGAGGAGGAGATGCTTGGGGAAGCAGGAGCCTGCGAGGAGGATCAGCAACAGCTCATAAAATATTCTCAGCGTGCAGTACAATAGGGCAGCAAGACATCAGTGTGATTCTGAACAGCAAGCACAGAGGTATCATCTCACTGTCAAAGAGAAGCCATGAAAACTATACCAAGCAAACTGTTTAAAAATGGAAGGGAATGGGAGAACAACAGCAGGGAACATTTGAGTCATCTTTTTCAGAGCAGCTCATTATCCCACCGCTGCATTTCTAGAAAATCTTTACTACAGCCAGTGCCAAATTTATCTGAAAACCTGAGTGGCCAGGGGACTAACCTCTTGTAAGGACAGGGGGAGATACTGCCACAGTCTCTAGCTACTTCACGGGCATCAGGAAATCATCCTCTGCTCTGGCTGGTGGTTTAAGTTGGAGAAGGTCTATCCCCACAAAGATGTCAACTCTTGTTGTATGCTGAATAGCAAAACTGGAACCTGTTCCCTCTCTGAAACCTGGGACCACATTAGAAACATGGTATGTACTTACTGTTTGTGAATCCAGTGGGTTCCAGATTGCTTTTGACTTTTATCTGGCTATAGAAAACAAAACCAAACCCAAATCAAGCAAAAGAAGGAGCCCGGCAAGCACTGGGTTCACTCTGAGCAGACAACACTAGCTCCTCAGAGAGATGAGATGACTGGACATTCTCCTCAGGCAACAGCTGGCAAGGAGACACTGTCAGACAGCAGCTATCCACATGTTACCAATGTCAACTAGAACCTCACCACATGGAGCAAATCCCAATTACCTCCGAGGGACGAAACATCAGACAACCGTGAAAATAGCAGTGGTGAAGCAAAATCAATTGCATATTCCAAAGGGGCTACTGTCAATATACAGCTCATCTCTGAAATACAGAACAATGTCACATGAACCTTCCTGTGGGGCAGCAACACGCAGAGCCTGGCCCGAGCTCCCATCCTGCAACCCACGCAAGGAGAAGTCCAGAAGGAGGTCCAGAAGAAGGGACTGGAATCAGCCCTTGCTGGGAATCAGCCCCACTGCTGGCACCTCTCTCCTGCATGGCTGAAAAACCCCAGTCTCCTGCAGAGGCAAGGGATGTGGACACTGCATCCAAGATGACTATTTCAAACCTGATGCAAGCTTGAAGAGCCATCAGACTCAGCGAGCTGTACCCAACTTAGATCCCACCACAGCTCTGCTTTCCAAACAGACTTTGAGACTAAGAAAACTCTGTGAACATTTGAGCTTTTTAGCACATTACAAATGAGATCAGAACAGGGCTCATCTAGCCCAGTACCTTCTCCCAACAGGGGAAAGAGGAGTTGCTATTCAGAGCAATACAAAAGAAAATAAACAAACAAACCAAGAGTAAAAGAAGACGAAGCAGCCCAGTTGCTGTTGCACAAGCAGTGTCTGCACAGGGGTGGACTTCCAAGATCTGTCATTTTTCAGAGTATGTGAAAAGTAATTACCAAGGCTGGAGGCTGCCCAAGAGTTGCCATCACACTTTCTCTTACCAGAAGGGTGACAGATCTTGGATCAAGATAGCCACCAAGGGTCAGGGCCTTGGTTTTGTGTCTTGTTCTGAGGACATCAGCTCCATTTAGTTCTGCGCTGCTGCAAAGCCCAGTGGTGAGGGCTCAGAAGAAGCTGCCACAAGCATGGTAGGAGTTGGAAGGGACCTCTGAAGATCATCGAGTCCAACCCCCTGCCAGAGCAGGACACAACCAGAGCAGGTCACACAGAAATGCATCCAGACAGGGCTTGAAAGTCTCCAGAGAAGGAGACTCCACAACCTCTCTGGAGAGTCTGTTCCAGGGCTCTGCAACTCTTACAGCCAAGTTCTTCCTCATGTTGAGGTGGAACTTCCTGCACTCGGGCTTGAATCCACTGCCCCTTGGCCTATCACAGGGCACAAGTGAAAAGAGGTTGTCCCTGCCTTCCTGACGCCCAGCCCCCATGTATTTATAGACATTCATTAGATCCCCTCTCCAGACTAAAAAGTCCCATGTCTCTCAGCCTTTCTTCATAGGGCAGCTGTTCCAGCCCCTTCATTATCCTTGTAGTGTTATTTTGAGCTGTTCCTTGAGTAGCACCTTCAGCTTTCAGTTGTTTTCATGTCAAAGCCTAAAGTCTCCTCCTGCCATCCTTTTGAGGACAGCTTCAGAAGCATACAGCACCCTGGTTCTGCTGGAGGTCTCACTGCTGGGCAATGACATTCCAAATGCTGCTTAGCCTATGAGACCAGACATGGTCCCAGTTGCTTCAAGGGATATTCAGCAAAGGCTTATACATCTTTGCACACATATTCTGTCTCGAGCAGTACCAGGGTCAGGAGCCAAGATCCCATGCGATTCCCAACAGGAATCCCAACAGGAAGCAATTTCTGCAGCAGACATGAATTCTAGTGACACCAAGCACATCTTTTGCTTGGGGAAAAAGGCAAAAAATTAACAAACACAAGGACTGTGCTTCACCTTTGGACATCTGCTACCTCTCCAACAATGGGGTGAGGGGATGACTGAAAACAATTGACCTTAAAAATGCTGTTGCATGATGAAGACAACTTGTGACATGATGTTTGGTGGAAATACTCTCTCCAAAGTAGTCAGCAAAGTCTCAGACAAACCCCTGTGGGACAAAGCCCAGCAAGAACTTTTCATCTCAGCAGTCTGTTTTTTTTTTTCATCCCTTTGCATAAAGAGATACCACAACTTGACTTATTTATATGAATAACTACTTCAGGATTAAAAATAACAGGGATGAACATGCAGCAATTGTCCAGTTCCACATCAGCATTTTACCTCTGGTTGCTCAGATCAAAAGTGCTTGCTAGGGAATTTCAGTACCCAAACACATGAAACCAAACATCTTCCATCAGGCTGGAAGAACTTCAAGAGGAATCCAAGAAGGTTTTGCTGTTATTTAGAGTCAGATTCAGGACTAAAGAACAGCTGATTGGCACAGCTAATCTGACCAAACCAGGGAAAGCACTTCCAGTAGTGTTGGGTGGTGGCTAACCCCATTTCCACTGAAATTCAGGGTGGCAGTGCCATCCATCCCAACAGGCTTGGCCTCTCCCAAAGTCCTCAAAGATCCTTCACCTTGCTACGCACACAGACACCACTAGAAGATTCTCTCCTAATTCAACATCAGGGCTTAGAGCAGGAACGCAGCCAATCACTTTATGGTACCTGGTACCAAAATGCTTTTTTTTGTGCTGTAATTACATAATACCAAGTTTGGGGATACATATTCTTTAAATGCCATGACTGCCCTCAGAAAGGAAAGTTTTCCTATGCCAGTTAGACCAAAACTTGGTCTTTCCAGGCTTCTCCTGATGGTTGACATCACATGCTGCGTTGGTGGGAGCACCAGTGTCAACATGGAGCATTATTAAGACCTAGATTAGGTATCAAGTCTCCTGTATACATCACTACTTCTGGCACCCTCCAGGGTAACCTTGGTGATCTCTACAGTGGAGAGACATCAAGAGCAGTAACCCAGCACTTCAGCCACATCATCCTACCAAAAAAAAAAAAAAGCCTCATTTCCTGACCTGGAACTACATGTAGTAAGAAGAGAGACATTTTTCACCTTAGTCCATAAATTGTTGCCAAAATGAAATGTTGAACTAGTGCTCTGGGAAAGACACGCTTCCCTGCTAGCAGACAGAGTCAATTGGCCAACCCGTTGCTGGCTGAGCTCTGCTAACTATCAAAGGCTGGCATCAAAAGCACCTTGGTCTGAATTCAAGCTAGCTACTGAGAATTACAAAGCACCGATTGCCCCAGCCGCCCACTGCACGGTGCACGCCAGCTCTGGCGGGTCACTGACCACTCCTCTGAAGACCAAACATGGGAATTCTCAGGCCAGCAGTGACTTCATCTAAGATGAGATCGACCTGTTCTCTGAGGTACTCTAAACTGAACCAACAGAGAAAGAGATAAAACACATCAAAGGCCACGGGGAAGTGGAGTTTTAGAGCTACAGAGTTCTCCTGCCCCTCTGTGCTGTGGGAGAGAAGCTCCAGTAGAAGCCATCTGTCGTGACCTCTTGGCCCTTCCATCAGCACATCACGAAATCCACATTGTCTCCACCTGGATGCCTTTTCAACGTACGTGTTTTGAGGAACGTGAGCCACAACCATCCTTTTTGGACGAGTATACAGAAGACTTTATTGCAGCTTGAAGAGCAGAAATGTTCACGCTGACAACAGCAGCCAACGCAACAGGAACACGGCCAACAGAGCAATGGAAACTGCAGCTGACAGCAAGTCTTCCAGAGAATGCTGAAGATCTTCTAGGAAGCAAACACAGATTCCCTGAACTTACCAGCAACTGAAGATTGCTGTAAGATGCTGAGCAGTTGCTATGTAGTTTTAGATCAAAAGAGAAGGCTGGAAGATGATGCTCTGTTTCCTCTAAAGTTTGTGATGCTTTATGAAGCCTCTCAGCTCAGCTGAATCCTGTGTCACCACAGAACCACCGTCAGATTTCATTTTTCTCCCAGTGACCTCACTGCTGCCCTCAATCCTCACACCAGCTGGGGCTCTCATGGTTCTTAAGTGCTCTATAAATGCCAAGAAAGAACTGTCTCTTTTCCCCCAACGATGGAGCAAAGGAATAGTGCCATTAGCACAGCACTCCAGAGCCCTCCAAGGCCAGCAGCTGCCGAAGCAGAGCTCTGATGGCTTTGACTTCTCAGAACATCAGACTCTGGATGGTGTTGTCATCTTTGCAAATGCTTTGTGCTTGCTTCACTTCTATGCTGTCACCTCCTACATTTTTTCCTCTACTTTCCAAAGCCAAACAGGACTCAAGAGAAAAACCTGTTGCAAAATACAACCTCTCTTAGTTTTGTCTTCTCCTGGAAGTTTGAGTCTCAGGGCTGGGTTGCACGTGCTCATTAAAATTAGAAGGCATAAGCCTCTTGCATCCAGCTGAACATGCAACAGGCAGGTCAGTTACCCACAGCCATCAGGTTAGAGGATGGTGCTGGGGAGGACACCTTTGTCTCCAGCACAGCAGGCAGGCTGATGCTGTCAGCTCTCCAGGGGCACTCACCAGGTGATTGCTCACTGTGCTCCCCAAATGATCATTCGCTGCACCCCCTCATCCCAAACAACCCTAGCTCTGCTCCTGCAGTGAGCTCTGGCACATGGAGAAGTCCCACACGCTGGGTCTCTCCCTCCACCTACCCAGCAAGACACTTTGCATATTTCCCTCCCATGCTTCTCCACCACCACCAGTGCATTTGCTGCCTAAGGAGCCCAGCTTTCCTCTCCTGGCTGGGCAGTGCCCAGGAAGTTTTCGGCCAACTCAAGCACACGAGTCACGGCATCAAAGGTAGAAGCCAAAGCCAATGGAAAAGAAGGAGAGTCTTACTATGGCTCCTGGGTGGAGGTCTGATCACACTCGCAGCCCAGGCCAATGGACTGCAACAGGGGAAGGAGCAGCTCAGGATGAGAACCATCACCTGTGACCACCGTTACAACTGCTCAGTTGACTGTACAAGTTCCATTTTCCACACCTCCAGACAAATTCATCTGGAAAGAAGTTACAGCCTCATGGTGCTGGCCAAAAAATATTATTAAAAGACAAACCCTCTTTTTATACCCTCAATCCTCTATAAAATACAAGAGCTTCTGACATTCAGCACATTTCCTACCTGCACTGTTACCCAACACTCAGCCACTTCCCTTCTCCGGTGCCCTAGTAGTGGCCTTGCCTGAAGGATCATCCAAAGGGACCAACAAGTACTACATGGGAGCCTAGGACTGCTATTGCTCCACCCTCTGTCCTGCCAGGGCTCAGAGAACCTACTTCCAGTCTTTCCCATCAGAGCCAAAGGGCCAGGCAAAGAAAAACTTCAGCCAAGAAGAGCTCCTCCATTTGCCAAGGACCTCCAAGCCACTCAGAACATCATCTGAAGGGCCAAAATGGGTGGAGAACGATTCTCATTTCAGTCTCCCTCCTGAAATGCCCATCCTCCTGGTGCTGAGGTCCCTGCACGAGATGGATGGCACACAGGACTCCTGCCCTAGCAGCTGACAAACAGCCCTCCCCTCTCTTTCCCATCAGCCTTGCTTTACTTAGCACAGCAATTGTCCATGTTTCAGCTCTCCACTGGGGCAGCACAGTTTCATAGAATCATAGAACCATAGAATCATCAGAGTTGGAAGGGACCTTAAAGATCATCCAGTTCCAACCCCCCTGCCATTGCAGGGACACCTCCCACTAGAGCAGGTTGCTCAGAGCCCCATCCAGCTTGGCCTTAAACACTTCCAGGGATGGGGCTTCCACCACCTCTCTGGGCA